>PVJX010007838.1:0-68750 GCA_004027295.1 Dolichotis patagonum | reverse complement strand
GCTGTGTTTGATGTTGCATTTTTGCTGCCCTCAGTCTCTTTTGTATTTACCTCTCCTGGATCAATGTTCTCAGGGTTGGGGGCTGGGAGTGTTTTCTTATTTCTCCCTTTCGTCATGTTTTTGGTTCCTTCCATACAAGTGTACAGTGTAATGCCCAGACCCTTTTCTTGTTGTTTAAGTCTCCTCTAGAGGGTGCAGGCTAGGAGCTTTAGCCCTCTTCAATAGGTTATCAGAGATTAGAGTTCACCCACAGGCAGTGTGTGCTAGCTCCTCCCTTCTGGGCCAGTCAACCTTTGCAGGCCTTCACTGCATCAGTGTGCACTGATCTCAGGGAAGTAACGGAGTCCCCGCCAGGGGCGTGGCCTAGTCCAAGCAGATTCCACCAATCTGCTCGGCGAGGGGAGTAACCAGCTGAAGCCACTTCCTTATGGAGTTAGGGCTGTCCTGCCCAAATCCAACATGTCGTCCAGTTGGTTTCCCCTTTCCCGTGGGAGGGTCTTATTCCCATCACTGACCATGTCCCTGAGAACTGCTGGACTGCCCGACCTCCGACTTCAGCACAGCTGCGGTGGGAATTCACGGTGCCTCTGGTTGGGTCGTGTGCAGTGCTGGTCCCGGTGAGCTGCACGCAGAGCTGTTCAGCTCCGCGCACTGGTGGCTCAAGCCAGTCGCTTCAGCTCTGATCGCTTGTTCAGGTCGGGCGGAATTCAGGCGTCTTGAGGAGGGTGCCGTGCTCACTGATCTTATCTTCACTAATAGTAGCCCCAGGACCTCTTATTCAAGCGGGTTTTTGCGCTTTAGTTTCTTTCTGGGTTGTGAGAGTCTATCTCTCTCTGTTTGGGTCTCTCCAGGGTGTTTTATTCTGGCATTTGAGCTGTCTCTCTCAGAGAGGGTCTCTCTCCTGCTACCTACCAGTCTGCCATCTTGTCTCTTCTCCTGGTTAATTGTTTAAAATCATCTGCCCTCATGGTGAGATGGAGCCAGAGAACAATCTTCCTTATATTTGGTTCACAAGCTAAATTCTATTGATAGGATTAACAACAAGGCTGATACAATGTCAACCCGTTGACTATTTGAGTCCTTAAAAATGAGCCCAGGAGGCTAAGACAGGGTTCAGGATTTCCACTCCAGGTTGTTGCCAGATTTAGAAAATAAAAATACAGAAGAGCCACTTAAATTTGACTTTCAGATAAACAACAAATAATTTTAGACATATTTATACTAAACATTTGTTCTTCTGAAAAATCAAACCTTACTGGGCATCTAGCATTTTTATGGCAATTGTAATGCCACAGGAGCACAGGGCACAGTGGGAAGGCCCTGATGGGTTACAAAGGGGGTCCTTATGGAGTCTTGAGGCACCACTGGAAATCTGTGTGGTCCTGGGAGTCACTTTTTCCTCCCTGTTGAACCGATTTCACCCCAAGGCCTATGGCTGCCCCAGGCAGCCGAACTGGTCAGTGTTCTCCGAGTAACCCTCTAGCTTGCCTGACATTACCACCAGGGGGTCTGCTTGCTCTGTCTCAGGAGTGCCAGTTGCTCATGGACAGACATCCTGAGGAAGTCATCAGAGGCCCTGAATGTGTGACAAACTCAACTAGGTTGTGAATCCTGCAAATAAAGCCTGTGCCCCTGGGAGTACACTTCCTTCTTCATCAGAAAGAATGGGCCTTGGCTGAGAAGGATAGAAAACCCTTGGAAACAGGGGTGTTTCCAGCTCCAAGGCTATTCCTCCAATGGACATTGGTTGGCTGTATAGCAGCCCAGCAAGTTGCTAAAAGCAATGGCTCAGTAGAACCTCAATCTTCTGTAGCCAGCACCAAGCCCCATGATTTTAAATTTACTCCCAGGTGCTGACTTGCATGGCAACTACACTCCATACTATCCAGCCCCCCCATCCATCCTCAGCACCCTCCTGCCACGGTTGGAGCATCTCTGCTGTTCATCTCATAAGGGAGTATACCTCTCAATGAAGATTAAAAATGGTGGAGTAAAGTGCCTCCCTTGGGCATGCTCCAGGAGGAGAACCAGAGAAAGGCCCCAGAGATCTGGCCAAGGCCGTGGTGGAACCCAGGAGCCTGCACAAAGAAGCAATTCACCCGCCCTCTTGGTAAGCACCTTCCTCCACCATGAGCCAGGAGGAGACCCTGTAGTGTCTTTTGAACCTACCAGTGCATGGGCTTGGAATCAAACATCCCAAACCTCCTCCAAACACCCCCCGCCCCATTAGCAACTGGGGACAGAGGTCTGAGCATCTCTTAGCAGGATGACTGTATGCAGCATAGAAAATATAGGGGGTCTCCTCTATTTTCTCTTTGAAAGCAAGTGTTGTTTTCAGTTTTGTTTCTTTATGATTATTTGTTTTGCTCTATTCAATATTGTCTTTCGATTGATTTTATAATGTTCTGTCTTTGGTTTGATTTTGCTATACTTAATTGACTAGACAACTATTGTGAAGATAATGAGATATACGATGGTATCTATTACTGTTATCCCAGTAACTTGCTATGAAGTTCTGTATCAAACTCACTGCACTGTCTCAATTGGCTTTGTTCTGTCTTGTTCTGTTGTATTTCTACTACCTTAAAAAAAAAAAAAAACCAGGGGAGTTTCCAAAGATGGCGGACCAGTAGGTAGCAGGAGACAGATCCTCTCTGAGAGAGACAGCTTAAATGCCAGCATTTAACACCTTAGAGAGACCCAAACAGAGAGAGATGGATTTTCTCAACCCAGGAAGAGACTAAACTTAAAAAAACCACTCAAATATGAGGTCCGGGGCTACCATTAGTGAAGCTAAGATCAGCAAGCACGGCGCCCTCCTCGAGCCGCCTGAATTCCTGCCTGAGAGTGACCTGACTGACTGAACTGTGCCAATGCGACTGGCTTGAGCGGCCGGAGCGTGGAGCTGAACATCCCTGCGTGCGGCTCACCCGGACCCAGCCCTGCACACGACCCACCCAGAGGCACTGTGAATTTGTGCTGCAGCCATGCTGAAGTCGGAGGTCTGGGAGCCCAGCAGTTCTCAGAGACCGGCATCAACACTTGGTGAGTGATGGGAATAAGACCCTCCCACGGGAAAGGGGAAACCAACTGGAAGACACGTTGGATTTGGGCAGGACAGCCTTAACTCCATAAGGAAGTGGCTTCAGTTGGTTGCTCCCCTCGCCGAGCGGACTGGTGGAATCTGCTTAGATTGGGCCGTGCCCCTGGCCAGGACCCAGTGGGTTGCTACAGACTAATTCCCTGAGCACAGCCGTACACTGACGCAGTGAAGGCCTGCAAAGGTTGACTGGCCAAGAGGAGAGGAGCCAGCGCACACTGCGCTTGCTTGAACTTCACTCTCTGATAGAAGCCAGCAGAGGGCAGAAGCCCCTACCCTGCGTGCTCCAGAGGAGCCTTAACCAACAAGAAAAGGGGCTGGGAATTACACTATACACTTATATGGAAGGAACCAAAAACATGACGAAAGGGAGAAATAAGAAAAAAACCCCAGTCCCCAACCCTGAGAACATTGATCCAGGAGAGGTAAATACAAAAGAGATTGAGGAGAGCAAACATGCAACATCAAACACAGCGGTAGCTGACATAAAGCGGGATCGTAAGCGGGATCAAAACTGAAATATTCAAATTAAACAAGAGATAAGTAGATTAATAAAAGAAAGGCTGGATACCTCTCAAGAAGACACATACAGAAGAATGGAGGAACACAAAAGGAGAGAAATGTTTAATGAAGAAAACAAGAAAAACCTAGAATTCATGAAGCAAATTCAAAGAGATTATCAGGAAACTAAAGACTCCATAGAAAGCTAGCAAAACTGCTTGAAAGAAACCAAAGATAGACTATCAAAAATTGAACACAGGCTTGCAATGTGTGATCATGAAAGGAAAGATCTCTTAAAAATAACAAGGGAGCAGGCAGTAACAATCGGAAGGCTAGAGGATGACAAGAGGATCTATAACTTAAGAATAAAGCATGTGAAGAAGTAGGAGTCAAAACAGAGGAATTGCAAAGGCTATTCACAGAAATCATTAAGGAAAATTTCCCAAGCATAGAAAAAGGAAATGATATGCAGAGGTATGAAGCATACAGAACTCCAGCCACCTACAACCCAAACAGAGCTACACCCAGACACATAATAATCAAGATCCCAGAAATTCAATGTAAGAACAGCATATTAAAAGCCATCAGAGAAAAGAAACAGATCACCTATAAAGGCAAACCCATCAAAATCACAGCAGACTTCCCAACACAGACCATCAGGTCAAGAAGAGCTTGGAGTGAAGCAATTTCAGCCCTGAAGGAGAACAACCTCCAGCCCAGATTGCTGTATCCTGCAAAACTCTCTCTAGAAATTAATGGAGAAACAAGATGCTTCCATGACAAAGAGGAACTTGGAGAACTTGTGACAACCAATCCAACCCTACAAAAAATACTGTAGGACATTTTAGAGAGAGAGAGAGAACAAGAATATGAGCATTTCAGGAACAATGGCAGAGAGGCCTCAGTGAACGGGGCAGACAGTGGAGTGGCACAGAAAAATAGACAACCAATGGCAGAAATAAGGCAGAGAAGATTGGCTGTAATCTCTAGTATAGATGGCCTTGAAATATTAACAGAGAGAAACACAGGCAGAGTAGATCAGGAGATAGGGTCCATTGAGATGCTCTATATAGGGAGGCAGTGGGACCCAAAATAAGCAGTGCACCCTATGGGAGTGAAAGGGGAGGAGGAATTGTCTAAAAAAGGAAGGCAGAGGATATTGTTAATTGGATAACAAGATTTAAAATTTACATTATTCTCATCACTCTGCTTGGATGGATTACGTGCTATTCCAGTTTGTCTACTTACACTAGACTTGAGGACATAGTCAGCTATCCCAAAAATAAGAGGAAATAATATGGTAATCATCCCTAAATTCCTATCAACTTAATCAGAAGCCCTGTATAACTTATACTGCCTTATTATGACTGATCTTATTTGAATCTGGTTTGTTAGATTGCTACTCTGTATTGACTGATTTTATTTAAATCTGTTATGATTGATAGCATCAAATCTAAGAGTATAGGCAACTACACTGAAGATGACAAGATTCATTAAGATACCCACTTTGGTTTGACTATTACTTGCTTTTGAAATCTTATAATATCTCCAATGCTTTGTTTTTATTAATGTTGTTATATACTGCTGAGACGCCATGGTAACCATTGTAGATCACCTTGTATTGTGGTTATATATGACTTTTTTGCTTCATGCTTTTCTAGGAATTGTTTTGTTTTATCTTGCTTTGTTTTGTTTTTACCTCTAATACAGAAAGGATAGATATACATTTAGAGACTCATGCATGTGTAGAGTTTATAAACAGTTTACAAGAACCAACTATATAACACATGTTGAAATGAACAACTACTTTGAAGAAAAAGAGGCACTACAGTACCCAGTGCTGATTCCATAATGTCATGATGTGTAATCCAGCAAAATTATCATTCTTTGTTTAAAGTCATTTTAGCTTGTTTTGTTTTGTTTTGTTTTGTTTAAATTCAACACACATGAAGGTATGGACACCTGTTTTTAGGAGAATGAGAGACACTATGACAGCCATTCTCGGCTTCCCTATTGTCTGGTCTTGAAGACCTGAAATGCCCTCCTTGTCCTGCTCAGATCAATTCCATACTAGGTTGTATCATGTGAATTCCCTATATGTGACAATATGGACAACTATTTGGAAGAAAACAAGAGTCAATATGATAGAGAGTGAGTATCTCCAATTGTCTAGTTTTGGAATTTATGTCCCTTACATTGCTTTCTTGTGATCCGCTTTGTTCTGTTTTGTTGTGTTTAATTTTACCCTTTTGATACAATTGAATGTATATTTGAGTGGGTAAGATGGATGACCATATTGCTGTTTTTTCTGTTAGATCGTGGAACAGAACTGTTAACAGACTCACTGTTTGAATGTCTACTTTACATGTTTTAACTTTATAATTTGAACAACTATTTCCAAGAAGTCAGTAGGTAATTTGTCAAGTAATAATCTCTTATGTTTTTTGTTGTTCTTTTCCTTTTTTCCTTGGAATTCTGTATTGTTGCTACCCTTTATTCTGTTTTGTTTTTTTCTTTCTTCTCTTTAAATAAAATTAAAAAAAGAAAAATCCCTCAGAATTATATAAGGTGATTAAAAAGGAAATAACAACAAAACAGATCAGTAAGGTACTGAGCAAGCTGAAACATGATATAAGTAAACAGATAATGAACTTAAAAAGCAAAAGGAGGAAAAGAAAGTGCTCTAAAGGATATAACTGCATGTATGTTTAAGTGTGTAGCATTATAACCATATTACTAAGTTTTTGTTGGATCGTTGAACAGAACTGTTTGCAGCTTCATTGTTTGAATGTCAACTTTGTATGCTTTAATTTTGTCACATGAACAACTATTTCTAAGAGGACAATATGTAACTTATCAACTAGTGATTTCTTACTGTTTTTTTGAAATTCTGTTATTTACATCCTTTTTTCTGTTTTGCCTTTTTTCCCTCTTTAAATAAAATTTTTAAAAAATTGTGGAGTAAAGATCAGAAGCAAAATATGCCCTCTCTGGGACCTGGAATTGAGACACTTGGAAAAAAAAGAATGAAGAAAAGAAGAATTATATTTATGGGAACTGGGAAGAAATTGATTGGTAAACTAGAAACTACAGAGAATCTGGAGAAAAAGAACACAGTGCAGAGAAAATGGAGTTTTGAAACCTCCTGGCTCCTGGAGTAGGGTGCTAACACAAGGCTAAAGGAGAAGAAGTCCAGTACATGCCCACCAGTATTTGAGAGTTACATAACAACTACACTTTAGAGTTTCTGGATTCACCCTACCACAGTGACTGGGTGAGAGAGGGCAGAGGGAGAGAGAGAGAGAGAGAGAGAGAGAGAGAGAGAGAGAGAGAGAGAGAGAGAGAGAGAGAGAGGGTTGGGAAGAAGATTTAGGTTAGACATAGACCTCTTGAGAAGTTTAAACTCAATCTGGGAATAACATAGGGTACATGCCTTCTGTGGTGAGAAGCTAGTCAAGGTGTATGTGGTTTCCAGAGAGGGCTGGGTTTGAAAGTGCTGGTATTAAGTCCAGTGCTGCACTTAACATCTCTACTCCCATTTTACCATCCCATTGCTTAAAGTCCAACACAGATATTTGCTTTCCCCATCTGCCAGTGTGATCAGAGATATGCCTCAGCTTGAATGGTTGCTATAGCCTTAGTATATGAACAGAGGGTGAAGGAGGAGATACCTCACAAAAAATAGGTTGTAAAACTAGATGAGAAAGCTATGATTTGGAGTGCACAGATGGACATGGAAACTGAGAGCAGCTGGAGTGAATGTGGCCCTGGGGCAGATGCTATTGATCAGCCATGCCCAACAGGAAAAGTAGAGCAGGATCCAACATTCACACACAACAACGTGAGTGTGGAAACAAAATAGGCCTTAGCAGTGATTCACTACCCATCTCCCATATTTGGTGCATTCCAATACCACAGACCTGGAAAGAAACCAACCATTAAAAAAGTAGGAATTTTCGGAATCATTTCTCTTTTTCTTCATTAGTTTTTCTGGGTGTTGAATGTTTTTCATTTTTCTCCATTTTTATTTCACTCTGTTTTTTATTTTTTCATTTGATATTTTGTTACTTTTATTTAATTCTATTAATTTTCTTTTACTCCTCAATGGGATCCTTTATCTCCCTTTTCCATCTCCCTTCTCATCTTCTTTATGTTTTTCAAAGTTTACTTCTTTACATATTTAGGTGGCTCTATGCTACTAGGATTGAATTCTTTTCTGTTGTTAATGATGGTATAGCTGTTGCTTTTAGTAATTACTTACTGTATGTCAATATTAGGCTTGTCTTTATTTTGTAATTATAGATTTCATTCTACTGTTAGAAGTAATAACTAATTCTTAGCATGGTATATCACTGTCCAGTTTGTCTTTGACTCTATCATTGTTGCTTATTTCATTGCTATTGCCAAGATGGAAATTAATTTGTTATTAATTGCTATAAATTTATTTTTATTATTACAAATATCTGGTGTCATTGACAATACTGCAACTCACTTTGAGAACTGGGGACTGGGCCAATAACATTGTACTCTTTCTCTCCCAAAGTAATGAAGGTGGTTAAAAGTTGGTACAGAGGTAAATGTATATAGATAGCTATGTCCAGGACATATCGCTGGAAAGTAGATACTAACTAAAGAGATTTCCATGCCAGCAACAAAGTCTTTCCACTGAAATTAACCTTCAATCATCATGTATACACAGACATGTGCACATGTGTACACACCCATGTGCACACACACACACACACACATACACACACCAAAAGCATGTGAAAACAAGGCAGCAAAATGCCTCCAAAAGTCCCTAACTCCCTCAAATATAATCCATAGGACATTTGTGGAGAGGAAATCAACAACCAAATAGCTGACTTACCTAATATGACAAAAGAGGAGACAACCAAATAGAAACATATCAATAAAGTGAGCAGTGAGCTCAAAGATGATATAATAAACAGATAATGGGTTTCATGATAAAAATGATCACTGAGCTTACAGAAGACACTAATATAGATCCAGCTGAGCTAGATTAAATCATACAAAATGTGAATAGCCAATTTAGCAAGGAATTAAAGTCCGTGAAAAGGTTTCAAACTCTTGAGGCTTGTCTCTAGATGTCCCCACAAAGCCTCATGTGATCATGGGGTAGGGCCTTTCAGAGGGAGCTGGATCTAGGATGTGTGAGTGTAGATTAAGGGTATATGAATGAGGATGTGATAACTAAATTACTCCACTGATTGGTTTAGCATAGTTCTGGATGTGGATAATGGGAAGGCCCAACCTGGGTGTGGGTGGCACCACCCAAAAGCCTTGTAGCGTAGATGGAATAAAAGGGAAAGGGAAGCTTGCTACTTTTCTGCCTTGCTGTCTCCTGCCTCCTATACTTTGGACTGTTTGTCCTCTGTGATGCCCTTTTGTTTTGCCACCTTGCTTTGGAGATGGCCAACTATGGATTGAAACCTCTAAAAACTGTGATCTAAAGTAAACATTTCCTCCTTTGATTTGTAAGTATCATGTATTTTCTCATCATTGATAAAAGTAGCTAAGACACAAAGAGAAACACAGGAGATAAAAAGGTCTATTGAAAATATGAACAGCAAATATAACCAAAATGAGAAGAGAGTGTCAGAACTAGAAGAGAAGACTGAATCAGGTGACTCAGAGATACCTTAAAAATATGGAAATGGAAAATGGGTCCAACAACTGTATATGATGCAAAGAAGACCAAGATTAATGGGAATTAGTGAAATATCAGAAAATTGCAAAAATGGCATGAAACACTGTTTATAGAAATAATCGCAGAAAACTTTCTAAGTATGGGGAAAATACATATATATCCCAAATAGACACAGTCAGAGAAGAACTTCTTCACTGCATATCATTATCAAAATCCCACACATCCAACGCAAACACAGAATCATAAAAGCTGTTAGAGAAAAGCCAGGACTTACTTATAAAAGTAAACACTAGAATTATAAGAGAGATCTCAACACCAACCTTTACACATTCCCACTGAGTTGAACCATTGGTGGAAATCGCATGACTGTTCCATTCAGTGGCTTGAACCACAGGTGGTACAAATGGATCTAACAAGTTTTATTGGTGTTTTTACTAATAAAATTACTAAAACCTCTGTAAATGAACTGAATTGAATTAGTTGCTTGAATTTGAATTACTGTCTAAATACAAATATAAATTACACTATTAATACCAAATAAAATTATCACAATAAGCAACAAATTTATTTCTTTAAATTAAAAGAAACATTTATACTTGTGAATTTCTTTAAAACATTTTATATGTAAAGGTGGCTGATTTATGCAGAGTGTGCAAAAGGCATGCATTTGGCTTCTTTTGGAGCCACAGCAGTACTCATTTTTTCACAGTTCTGCATGTATCACTGGTGGCTCAAGCCAGCAGGACAACTGAATTCAAATCAGAACCTCCCAGGAGGAAGACATGTGAATTATGACCCCCTCATGTGTGTTTTAAAGGCCAGAAGACCTGAAAGTGAAGTACTTCAAGTCCTAAAAGTAAACTTTCAACCCAGACTAATGTATTCTGCAAAACTTTCAAAATTGATGGAAAAATAAGATACTTCTATGACAAAGAGTACCATAAGAAGTTCATGATCATCAACTCAGAACTCCAAAAAATTCTCAAGATATCCTAGAGACAATGAACACAAAACTGTTGAAAAATCTAGTGTAATAAACATATGAGGTAGAGAGAGCAGTTAAACAGAAAGGAAGAAGTAATCAGGAACAGGAAAATAATGTAAAAGCAGGAATAAATCAATACCTTTCAGTAATAATGTGAATTCAGTGTGAATGGTCTCAACTCCCCAATTAAAAGACATGTTATGAGGTTGAATGAAAATATAAAACTCCATGGTTTTTTATACAAAAGAAAGAAATTTAACCCAAAAAGAAATCATAGACTGAAAAAATCAAAGACTGGAAAACAATACTTCATGCAATAGGACTCTGAAAATAACCTGGAATAGCTCTCCTATTGTCAGATAAGGTGGATTTCAAGCCAAACTGATTAGAGGAGGTAAAGAAGGTCACTGCTTGTTTTAGGGGAATAATTCAACAGAGAGAGATAACAATTATAAATATATATGCACTGACATATATTCATAAAACAAACACTAATGGACATAAAAGATCAGATAAACATGAACAAAGTTATAGTGGGGAACCTCAATACCCACTTTCACAAGTAGATAGATGCACTGGACAAAAAAATCAACAAAACAAAATCAGAGTTGGACCATACCTTCAAACAAATGGACTTAATAGATATCTACAGAATGTTCCACTCAGTAGGAGTAAAATGCATTCTTCTCTGCAGCACTTGGAACATTCTCCAAAATAGATGGCATAGTATGCCTTAAAGCATAAATGCTTAAATAAATACAAAAGAATCAAAATTATCCCATGCATATCATAGTGAAATGAAATTAGAGATCAATGAGTGTTGGACTTTATCAAAAGCTTTTTCTGCATCTATTGAGATGATCACGTAATTCTTGTCCTTGGCTCTGTTGATATGGTGTGTTACTTTTATTGATTTGCATATGTTGAACCACTCCTACATTCCTGGGAGGAATCCCACTTGATCATGGTGTATAATCTTTTTGATGACTTGTTATATTCCATTTGCAAGTATTTTGTTGAAGATTTTTGCATCTATGCTCATTAGAGAGATTGGCCTATAGTTCTCTTTTTTGGTTGAGTCTTTCTCTGGTTTTAATATTAGGGTGATATTTGCTTCCAGGAATGAGTTAGGGAGACTTGCTTCCCTTTCTATTCCATTGAAGAGTTTGAAGAGTGTTGGCAGTAAGTCTTCTCTAAATTTCTTGTAGAACTCAGCTGTGAATCCATCAGGATCTAGGTGTTTCTTTGTCGGTAAGGTTCTAATTGCATTTTCAATTTCATTAACTGAAATTGGGTTATTCAGCAGTTTTACATCTTGATTCAGCTTTAGTAATTCATACACTTCTAGGAAGCTGTCCATTTCTTCTGTGTTATCGAACTTATGAGAGTAAAGGTTTTCAAAGTAGGTATTGATGATCTATATTTCCACAGGGTCTGTAGTGATTTCACCCTTTTCATTTCTTATTGCATTGATTTGGGGTGTTTTTTCCCTCTTTTTGATAAGGTTACCTAGGGGTTTATCAATTTTATTTTTTCAAAGAACCAACTCTTTGATTCATTGATTCTTTGTATTGTTTTCTTAGTTTCAATTGCATCGATTTCTTCTTGGATCTTTATAATTTTCTCCCTTCTTTGGTCTTTGGGTTTGACTTGCTCTTCATTTTCTAGAAGTTTGAGGTGTAGCATTAGGTTGTTTATTTGTGTTCATTCCATTTTCCTCATGTAGGAGTTTAGTGCTATAAATTTCCCTCTGAGAACTGCTTTCATTGTGTCCCAAGGTTCCAGTAACTTGTTTTTGTGTTTTCATTCAATTGTAGATATTGTTTAATTCTTCTATGACCTGTTGGTTGTTTAGGAGAGTTACTTAATTTCCATGTGTTTATTGGGTTCTTGTGGGGTTTTGTCATTAATTTCCAATTTTATTGCACTATGGTCAGATAATATGCATGGAATTATTTCAATTACTTCGCATTTACTTAAACATGTTCTGTGGGCTAGTATATGATCTATTTTAAAGAATGACCCATATGAAGCCGAGAAGGATGTATATTCTGATGTTGTTGGGTAGAACACTTGGTACACATCTACTATGTCCATTTGTTCACAAGTTTGATTCAGTTCTATTATTTCTTTGCTGATTTTTTGTTTGGTTGATCTGTCTCTTTGTGACAATTGAGTGTTAAGGTTTCCCTTTATAACTGTATTATTGTTTATTTGATTTTTCATGTCTATTAAGATTTATCTTACATAGTTGGATCCTCCCATATTTGGTGTATATATATTTATGATTGTAATCTCTTTCTCTTCATGTTTTCCCCTAACAAGTATATATGACTTTTTTTTATCTCTTTTGATCATTCTTGGTTTGAAGCTCACATTGTTTGCAACAGAATAGCTACCCATGCTTTTTTCTGGGTTCCTGTTATATGGAGTATTGTTTTCCATCCTTTGACTTTTAGTCTATGAATTGCCTTCTGAGTTAAATATGTTTCTTGTACACAGCATATTGATGGATTTTGTTTCTTAATCCACTCTGCCAGTCTGTTTCTTTTTATTGGTGAGGTGAGACCATTTACATTGGATACAACTGATATGTACTGACTTATCACTGTCATGTTACCTTTCTGTTGTTGGTTTTCTACTTTTTCTGTTTAATTGCTTGACCTGCTTAGCAATTTCCTTCTGTTGTTGTTGGGATTGTAGTTTTCTTTATCTCTTTCTAGAGTATCTTTCAGTATTCTTTGTAATGTTGGTTTGGTGTCCATCAATTTCTTCAGTTGTTCTTTGTTATGGAAGTATCGTATTTCTTCATCAATTTTCAAAGATAGTTTGGCAGAGTACATCAATCTGGGTTGAAAGTTTTCTTTCAGGACCTGAAATACTTCACTCCAAGCTCTTCTTGACTTGAAGGTTTATGTTGAGAAGTCTGCTGTGATCGTGATAGGCTTTCCTTCATAGATGATCTGTTTCTTTTCTCTGACAGCTTTTAGTATTTCGTTCTTGTGCTGAATTTCTGATACACTAATTATTATATGTCTGGCTGAATATTTATTTTGGTTATGGTTCATTGGGATTCAGTATGCCTCACTTATCTGAATATCAGATTCTCTTCCCATATTTGGAAAAATTTCTGCTATTATTTCTGTAAATAATCTTTGTATGTCATTTGTGTTGACCCCTGCTTTTTCACTGACACCTATCAGTTTTATATTGTTTCCCTTTGCATCATCTCACAGCTGTTGAATTGTTGTTTCCTGATTTCTTGTTATTTTTAAGCTTCCATACTTTCTTCAAGGTCTGAGATTTTATCTTCATCTTCATTCAGGTGGTTTTGCCAGCTTTCAATGGAATTTTTAATTTCCTGAATATCTGTTTCATGTATTCTAATTCTGTCTTACATTGTTTGTTCAAGGTTTCCATCATTTTTTTATACTCCTCTTTTTTAATTTAGAACTTCTTTAGATACACATAACATTTCTTTCATAATGTTTGTCATTGCATTTTTTACCTGGAGTTTATTTCTGATCTTATTTCCTCTAAAGCATCATGGAGCTGTTTCTTTACTTCAGTTGCTATCATTTCAGAAAGTTTGGTAGTACAATTTCCAGTGTCTTCCATTTCAGTGTCTCTTGGGTTTGTTCTTGGTGGGATGGAGGACTGAGACTATGTCTTGCTCTTTCATTTTGTCATTTTCCTTTGGAATGCATGTGGCTGGCCACTTACTCTCCCAGTGGATTGCACTGGAATGCTGCCTTGCACAGAGCTTCAACCCTATGATATCCCCATGGCTAGCTGGGGTGCACTCCCAAACTATAGCACTGGTGACTTATGCTCTGTGGCCTGTGAGGCCGGCTGGGTATTTCCATGATATACTACACTCGGTTGCTATGGGATGCTGGGCTGGGCAGAGCTCAGATCCTCTGTGCAGCTAGTGTGGATGCTCCCCTGGTGTGTGATGCTGGAGCCTTACACCTGGGTAAGTGGAGTTCAGATCCTCCAGGACCCAGATGGCTAGGCAGAGTGCACCCTTGGGGTACAGCAGTGCTAGGGCCTTGCATCTGGCTGGGAGGAGTTCAGAACCTCTGAAGTACATGGCTAGCTGGAGTGTGTCCCTGGTGTATGGTGTCATGACCTTGCTCCTAGCTGGGTGGAGTTCAGAACCTCCAGGACCCACCACATGGTTAGCCAGACCACACCCCTGAACTATGGAGCTGGAGTCTTGTGGTCTGATGGACGGAGCCCAAATTCTCCAAGACCAATTAGCTAGGCTGGTCACTCCCTGATGGGCAACTCTGAGGCTCTGGGCTGGGCTAGGCTCGGTACCTTTGTGACCTGTAAGGCTGGTCAGGTGTTCCCCTGATGGACTGCACCAAGATGCTGGGCTGGGCAGAGCTTGGATCCTCTGTACAGCTAATGCAGACACACCCCGAGTGTGGTGAATGGTGGCATTTTATATTTTGTATGCCAGTGTCCTATAGGCCTGCAAATAGAAACAATTCATGTTCCCATTAAAGAAATGAGATAATAGATCTTGTTTTTGATGCTTAGTGGTAGATTCAACAAGTTTGCCATTGATAATATATCTGTGAACATATACACACATATACATGTGTGCCCATGCACACACACAACCAGAATCTCCTGTTGATCTTTGTTTAGCTATTTCTCTTGTCATCGAGACACAATGCACAACACCTACAACTCTAAGGAGAGGTTTATTTTGGCTTGTTGCTTGTAGAGGTTTCAGTCCATAATATACTGAGCATGGTGGAGGGACAGGACAGAGGAGAAAAAGCTGATGGCATAGTGGCAGGAAATAGATAGAGATCAAGGGAGGAAGGAAGGGGGAAGATACACCTTTCTAAGCTACCACCTAGTAATCCACCTCCTCCCACTAGGCGTCATCTCCCAATATCATATTTAACTATAAACTCATCAGTGAACTAATCATCTGATGAATGCCACTTCCCCACGATCCAGTAACCCTCCCAAAGCCCCACTTATGAGTGCATCTAGCTTTAGGGCTAGATATATAAATAAGTGCATTATTTTAGCTGCTGAAGGCACGCAGATGGTGTCCAGGACCCCAATGTCCTCCAATCGCATCTTCTGAGGTGCAGGGCGAGTTCTCTGGGAGCTTCCAGAAGGGGCTGCTGACACCGTTGGGAGGCATCTTCTCCTCTCACAGGTCTTCACTGACTCCCCACCCTTTGAATGCTGTTGTCTGTGGGGGATGTATTATGGGCCTGAGGAAAAGGATGCAAGGGGAGGTTGGTATTCCTGGAGCTGAGTCCATGCAGAGGGTTGGAAGTGGCCTCATCTCTTTCTTCAGGATGATCTGGCCCTGGGACTGTTCTAGGCCATGGGGCTAGCCTTGCCAACCTCTCACCAGCCTGGGGCCTGACACAGTAAGTTTTTCTATCAGGGGTACTTAAAATTTAACTGACAGTGACATTGCAGGGGAGTTTGTTTTGCAAGGAAGTCCATCTTATCAGAGGCTTCAGATCCTTTATGTCTTATAATAAGAAGGACTAAGCAATGCTTTCCAAGATGAGGTTTGGCATTTATTGTCATGACCAAATTGCTATCTGTCTCCTTGCAGCCCCAGTGTTCAGCAGAGGCCCCTCCACCCTGGATCTCTACCACAGCCTGCATTTTGCCTCATAATCCTAGCCCACCAGTGGCGCTAGATAACCCCTGACCCAGGAAACAATTTTACAGCTCAAATTAATGGGCATCAGCTTTGAGCATTAAGCATGGGGCAATACAGGCCCCTTGAATTGTTGCAACTCCAGGAAGTCACTGCAGGAAGCCACTGCAAGAAGTCACTGCAGGAAGTCACTGCAGGAAGTCACTGCAGGAAGTCACTGCAGCCTGGGGAGGGAGTCTTGTCTGTCAGCACAGGTTCCCGGGTGAGGGCACAGAGCTGCTGCATGTTCTGGCTTCAGCTTCTTCCATTAGCAAGGTTCCTTCTCATAGCCTCTTGTGTGCCACAATGGTCGTATTTCTGGGTTTTCTGTTGGTGATTTTATGTTTAATGATGGTACCCTAGTCTTGTTCTGAGGAGCTTTGCTTAGGCTTGAGGAGGGAGAGTTCCAAGTAAATAAATCAATGAAACACATCCATGAGGTATCTTTAAGCAAAGATGTGGAAAACAATGGGATACACCAGCCAACCAAAAACTGTGGCCAGAACCCCTCAAGAACCTGGCATTGCTAGGGGTCATTGCTCCGTGCTCACCAAGGTGGTGTTCATGGTTCTTTGGTACTTATGAACCTTGAGTCACGAGAGCCACCTGTGAGGAAACAGCAAAAAGCATATATGGGGTGACACTTGCTACCTGACAATGCTATGTGTATAGGCTTACTGTGTGCAATTTTATACAATGGCATAAAATGAGTTTTATCTACTGAGGCCTGAAAAGTATGTGTTTAAGTGATGTCTGTGCATATTGGCATCTGTATATGCTTATATTTCAGGCAATTCTTTTTTTTTTAAACCCCAGAAACAAGGACTGTTAACAATTTTATTTCTGGCTCTGGCTTGTTGACAAGAGGGTAATAGAATGTAGAGCCATGGCTATGGTGACAGGTACCACTTATACCTATGCATAAGTCACCAGTGAGGGTATTTATGGGGCTGGGCAGCCAAGTGTGCCTTGACCCCTGGGTGATGTACCACAAAAGCTACTGCATCATGTCTGGCTTGCAGGAAGTCCCAGACCAGAGCTAGACTTTTGTCTGAAGTTTGGTATCCAACGAAGTTCCCTCCAGTGAGCAGTGAGCCAAGGGCTCCTAACAAGGTGGGCAAGGGCTGTCAGGCCCTTTGAGGAGGCTATGCTCTGTTGGTCCAGGACTGAGACATCACTTTCTTTGGCAATGCTCTGCTCTGAGTGGAGGCGAGATTCACGTCTGCAACACCTTGTGTCCCCACCCCTACCCCATGCCTTCCTGGTTGGATGCAGGGATAGGCCACTGTGGAGGCAGAGCTATTTAGGGTAGAACTTGTCTGACATCACCATGGCTACCAGGCCCTGGCCATCTCATGGTGACTGTCTTATTAGTCACTGAGGCCACCGTAGCATAAAACACCATGGGCCAATCGGGTTCCCCTGAACATGAAACCAAGTTTTGAGGGAGACAGGACATGGATCACTTTTTGGTCTGGCTCCAGCCAGGGTGCAATGTTACCTGAGTTGCTCAGCAGACTGCACAACCTGGCAGATGGTCACAGGGCTGTCAAGACACAGAGTCTGGGTGACGTGATGAGGGGACAGACTGAGCTGCTGAAAGCTGATGGAGCCCATGTGGCCAGATGTCTGCTGGCTACACATTGCATGTATGTGTCTTCTGGGTCAAGTGGCATGAAATAGGAAGAGTCCAGCATTTGTCATGTTCCTCAGAGCCATGGCACACAAAAGAGGCTCAGGTACCTGTTGTGATTAATGAACTGGCTTCTGACTGGAAAGACAGGGTCCGTGTGAAGGTGGTCACACATCAGGTGGAGAACTGGGCCCTCTGCGTGGACCTCCGGGATACCGTGTCTTCAGTCTTCCAACACCGCCAACCGTTATTTGTTCAGTCTTCAAGTTTACAGGCAGCTTGGCTACAATGGAATTCCAAATTTTTACTTTTAGGAGCAAGTTAAATCCAACTCCCAGGCCTTCCCCACAGGATGGAAATCTAGTGCTAGTCTCTCCTGGGGGCTCTCCTCCCCAGAGGTCTCTGAGGCCCAGAAGCTATCTATGGCTATTGTCCCACCTTCACTGCTGTCAACCAAGTGATTCCTGGAACGCAGGAGGCTATGCTGTCTGATAGGTCTGGCTGTTTCTGGAGACCTGGCTACTGTGGGTGCCACACACAGCCTCATTTTCCAGTAGCCTGGCTTCTGTCAGCCTTTGGGGCAGGAAGAAGTCCCAGAGGCAGCATTCACTGGCTCTGTGCTCTTCCCAGCCCAGGCAGACCTCTCTCCATTTGCCGCCTCAGCTGCTGCAGCCCAGGGATCCCAAACACTATCTTCAGAGTGCCAGTGACTAGCCAATAGAGGAAAGGCATCTTCAGGCAAGGTCAGCCTTGCTCCTTCTGAGTGTAGACTGGCCCCTTCATCACTCAAAATCTTCCCGCACACATCCCATAACAAGCACAGAGCATCACCAAGTGTGCAACCCGTCAGTGACTGTATCTCATGTCTTTCCATTGGTCACCTATATGTGAGGTCCATCCCCTGCTCCACTGTCCATACCCTCTTATCTCCTGCAGTGCATCATCTTCCATCAGGACTCCTGCCCTCAGTACCTTCTAGCCCAGCCTCAGGCCCTGCACTACTCATCCTCTGCTGGACATAGTCATTGGACCAGCTCATGCTCTCTTAGCCCAGCCACGTGTGAGAATTGTGGCAGCTGCTGGCAGAGTTGCTTGGAGGGTCGAGGAGGTGAAAGTTAACATGTAGGACCATTTTGACCATTCTGTGCAGTATCTATTAAGCACCTATTTTCTGCTGGATATGTCTTGAGAATGAGGCACAGCTGTGCACAAGAACATGTGACATTGCCACTCTCAAAGAATTTCCTTCTGCAGTGAGAAGCCCTCACAGGTACACGGCGTGCTGGCTGTAAATATTACCAGTGTTGCTTTTATAGGTGGCAGTGCATCCCATTCATTCTCTTCATCCATTTGCCACTTCTCTCAGTCACTGTTGCCTTGCTTCTCAGCACAGGCTACTTTTAATTTTTTCAGATTAGCATTTTGATTCATTATACTTAAGAAATTTCCTCAGAGCTGCCGTAGCTTTCCATGATAACTTACGCTGTGTTTCCCAGGCTCTGCATACACTTTTATTTTTGCTCTTACCATCACTTTCTATTTATTCAGGCCAAATTCACTCTACAGAAACAGTTTCTCTCCCACTTTTCACTTTTGCTTTCTTTAATAAACTATGCCACTGTTTAAAACAAATGGAAAAAGGGAAACACACTCAGGAGTAATGTTGATCAATTTGAATAGCAAGGAAGCCTCTTTAGAGGCTGCTAGATAATCAAAATCCAGTTTTGCACTTGCTTTGATATGCGCTTCCATTTCTTAAGGTCCTGTTTAGAGCTGCTTCATGCTTTTCCACAAAACAAAAGGGCCACTCTGGCTTGCTGACTGCTCCTCAGCGGGTACTTTAAGTACACACACAGACGTTTGCGTGTATCTGTTCAAATTAATGCACATGTGGCAAACACAAAACACAGTGGCAGGTAGCAGCAACTCCTCATCAGCCTGTGCTCTGCCCCTGTCCCTGAGGAGCTGGGCTGCAGGTTGGCATGCCTGCTCTGGGTCTTTTGTTTCTTTCTGTGTCATCTTGTGAAGCTTGATATGTCCTCTCCCAGTCTCTATTTGAGCAGAGGACGATTGCAGCCTATCCTGTCAGGTTTCACTAGCCACTCTATAATCCTCAAAGATTTCCCATGAAGTGGGAACTATGCTTTCTTGTGGAGTGGTTTGGAGTATAGCATCCCAGGTGCAGGCCTTTCAACTTCAATAACATGTGCTGCCTTCTATGTTCAAGCTCCCCTAGAAGTTGCCCAGAGCTCATGCTCTGCCTGGCCCTCTCTTACGTCACCCTACTATTCAATGATAGGTCAGACACCAGACAGGCATTACTCTGGTCCACAGGGCTCCTTCTGGGGTATGGTATGTGCTGCATACCATCTTCTCCTGGTGTGTTAGAGCATAACAGGTACTGTGGAGACCTTCTGGACTGTGCTCTATTAAGTGCAAACTTAGATGTTGAGGGGCCTGGCAGTAAGATTGCTGACATATTAGGGAAACTAAGGCAAGGAATAAACACAGGAAGACCAAGAGGAATTCCATCTTACTACATGGAAGAAGGATTGCAGGAACACCTGAGAAGGCCTGACAGGATCTCAACAAGGGCAAGGTGGTCACAGCCAGATTACAGGAGCACGGAGAGGTATGAGGGCTTCGAGGCCATAAGGTCAGGCTTCAGCTCTGCTTCTCTGCCCCTGAGAGCACCAGAGGAACAAACAGACGGCAACTCTGCTAGTAGGAACCCAAATGTGCTTCACTGTGTCGTCAGCAGGTCCCTGACTTGTTTCCTCTCAAGACACCTGTGCACTTTTAAAATTATTGATGAACCGTGGGGACTTTTGCCTGTGTGTGTACCTGTTGAGGTATTTGCACTGGGATTAAAACTGAGAAATATTAATATTATTTATCATTCATTTATCATTCATTTTATTCACTGAATAATTAAATATAACCATAGAGCCAGGCATGGTGGTGCATGCCTCTACTCCCAGTACTCTTGGGAGACAGAGGCAGGATGATTGCTAGTTCAAGCCCAGCCTTGGCAAATTAGTGAATTAGCAAGACTCTGAAAACAAAAGAAGAAGAAGAAGAAAAGAAGAAGAAAAGACATGGAAATGTAGCTCGGTGTGAAGGCCCTGGCTACAATTCCCAGTACTTCAAAAACAAATAAACAACAAAACCACTACAACAACAGTCTGCACACACACAGCTACTGACTAAGGAAAGAGGAGGGCATCTTCTAGGCCTTCCCAGGTCACTGTGCAGTCTTCTTTTGTATTCGTAGGGACTGGTAAGTGGTGGTTTTCTGGTGATGGGTGCCACGTGGATTCTGAGACCCTACTGGTAAACCTTCTGCGTCTGTCTACACAAGCACCCTGGCTGACTCCCAGGTGGGATGATGGGTCTTCACCAGAGCATGCCTGTGCACTGGTCACTTGGAAAAAGTTAGTTCTGTGAGTCTGTAGATCTTCCAAATGTTGATGCATTTCTTTATATAACATTCAAAAGTCACATTTGTTGGTGTCACCAACAACTTCTTTGGAAAAATCTTGAAGTACTGGGAAGCTCACAGTGGAAGATACATGTTTTCCAGGATTCTAATTCTATTTTAAAGCTCTAGTTATGTTATTGGCAACAAGCACCACCCACTTTCCTTAAAGCAACAGGCTCACCCTGCCCATCTCCTAGCAATGCCTGTCCTGCCATGTTCGTCCGAGTAACTACTGGCTTTGTGCTACTTGATTAGAGTTGGGCAGGGAGTCACTGAGTAACCATTTGGCTAATCTGTTACACCTTGGGGCCCCTCAAGCACATCTCTTGATCTGTAGATATGGCCTCATCCTTGATGTCCCATTGAAACTGCCAAGGAAGTCAAAAAGCGGTGACTTGGCTCATCAAGGACCTGTGGGTTGTCCATCTCTTCCTGGGGACAAGTCAGTGCCAACTCTCTGAGGTTAGAAAGATGGGGAATGGAGGTGGCTGTCATCGTGCACTGCACATGGCATTGGGCCCTCTGTGGTCTTTGTCTCTGGCATTACTGACATTGTAACGAGTCCCAGCACAGTTTCTCCAGACCCTGGAGATCTGTGCACTCCATTTGTAATAGCAACCATGAAGACCAATGGGCCACCTTGTGGAGGGTTGGTGCACTGTGCTTACAGCACACAGTGCTGTAGACACAGGGTTGCTAAAAGCCCATACCCACACTAGAAAACAAACCAAAGTCCCTGGCCCAGGGACTGTGCTCAGGGGCTCTCAGGGGCTGTGACTCATTGGATATATGCCTTGCAAAGGAGGGTCTATTGTTCAAAATTTTTATTTTCCGTAATACTTGATATGACCTAGTATTTCACAAAATTGGGAAGATTCTACCACACAGCCTCATCACCTTACCCGCTGGGGATCCTCAGAACCTGGGACAATGGTAGTGTCCAGAGTGACAGCAGGACAAGGAGTCCTGTTGGGTTGAGCATAAGGCCTAGAGATATGAAGAAACAGCTGCAGGCAGATGCTGGCATGATGCCCTCTTAGAACCCAGTTTTTATTTTGGTGGGTAATTTTTTACAGTTCTCTCCGAGAACAAATGCTCTTTTTTGTACAGTTAATTAAGTCTTTTCATCTTTGCAACTTAGGGAGAGATGACCACACCTTCACCTCACAAGGTGAATGAAGAAGGCTTTAATAGGTCAGACACAGTCTCCTCTGGAAGCCATACTGGGTACAATGAAGAAAGGAGGAGCCCAGCCCTACCTGACCCAGCCCTCGGCTGCTCAGCCAGGGCCTTCTCCAACCTACTGTTCTCAGACCTGAAGCCATGTGTTCTGGAAGAGTCTAAGTAGAAAAGCCTGACCCAGAGAAGTGGACCCCAGTAGTGTGTGTTGGGTTAGTATAAGGATTGAAAATGAGAGCTGATGACCATCTGACCATGGACCCAAGGTGTTGTGGAGGCCCCTGACACATCCTCTTTCCAGAAGGCTCCAGCTTGGAGCTCAGCACAGTGAGCAGGTCCATAAGGTTGCATAGCAGAACAAAGGTCATAAGGTTGCATGCACTTCATTCGTCTGGAAACCCTGACAATCAGAGGGACCCTGGCCAGTCAAGGCCACCAGTCTGGCTGCAGACTTTCCTAAGACAACATGGACTCCATCCAGAGCAGCAAGGATTTGGCTTCTCTGCCAATGACTGCTGTCCCTTCATAAGCTTGGGCCCTAGACTTTCACATCAGGAGGTAAAGCCCTCGCACAATAAGTGACAAAAGCCGCTGAGAGCTAGGGCTGCCCCCATCAGCTGGAATACCTGCAAGTTTCATGCTTTCTTCTTTATCAAGCTCCTTTTCTGGGACACCAGGGGTGGTGAGAGGCAAGCATTTTCCAAACCAGACTTAGGATGTTTAAACTGTCAGTTAACCGGTATCCTATCTAATTTACTGAGTATGACTTTCATTAACCACTAACACTGCCTCTACTTCTCTACTCAGAACATAACTGTGTTTGTCTCTCCATGTGTGTCAGGACACGTCTGGGTGCCGAGCCCGGAAGTAGGACACCCCGAGCCATTTTCTGGCCAATGGCTGCAGCAAGCCCCTCCCCCCTCCACACAAACACACAGCTTTGTCTCCCTTGCTGTGCTCCTTTGCCTCCCTTTGTGTTCTTTGTGCAGTGTGTCTTGTGTGAAGAGTCACTTCCAGTGTGGTACTGCTGCTCCCTGCCTGAGCTGCAGTGAAGCCTTCGGTCTCAGTGAGCCAGACTGCCAAGGAACTTCCTGTCTTGTAGGCACTGGGGAAACTGAAGTCCAGTAAGTGTCCAGAAGCTCACCATTATTGTCTGTGGTCATGCATTTACAGTCTTGCCATTCTGCCACCTGCCATGTCTGGCACTGACTTGCTTCAGTCCTGTTGAGCACTGGCTTCCCTAGGCTGCCTTGGTTTCCTGGGCTGTCTTCCTTCCCCTGTAGAAAGCTGTAGCTGTAGAAAGAAACTTAGGACACTGAGCTGCGGACATTGACTCCCTTCATGTGCACTCTGGCAACCAGTCTTAAAGTCACTTTAAAGCCAGGCTGGCTTTTGTGCATTGAGTGGCCCAGCTTTGATCCACAGGTTGTTCCTTTGAGCACACACTGCTCCGAGTATAGCTAGGAGGAGCTGGTGGGCTGAGACTCTCAGCTCAAAAGTGCTGAGTGAAGGATGTTCCCAAAATGGAAATGAAGCCTCTTCTAAGTCACTATCCAGGAAACTGGTCCTGGGATTTGCCTGCTGGAAGGGCAACACAGAACATCACAGACTGAGTATGTTAATCCCCCATAACTATTCAGAAATATAAATTCCCCCAGGAGTCAGGTATATAGCTCAGCCAAACAAGTGCCTGCCTGGTGAGCACAGGTTCTGAGTGTGATTCCATGTACAAAAAAAGAAAAAGACAAAAAAATCTTCCCCTCAGTCTAGCGTAGCCATGTACCACGGTCAGGAGATCCACTGGTCCTTGTGCTTTCTCTTGGCTGAGGCTGAGGAGCTAAAGACAGCAGGGTTCTCTTAGATGGGCCCCTACAAGCTCAAATAGGCCTGTGATCTTTACCCAATTTCTGCATTTTGAAACTTTTACTCTTTGAGAAAGACTTTCTCCAGGTTTTTCCAATCAAATTCCAATCACATTTCCTGGGCAGGTTCTGTGTATTACTTGAGCAAATGTTGAAGCTGACACATGGGGGTAAACCCTGGCATTGTCTTGCAATGCAGCACAGGATTTGGACCGAGACATACTTATATTCAGTTCTGTGGGCTCACCAGAGAACCCTAAGTTCTTGCCTAAACCCCAAGTACTATGGAGGGAGTGGGTGATGGCCATGAGGTGCCCAGTAGAGGCTTGGCGAGTCCTCTAAGCTTAATAAATATTGGCTCCCTTTGAAGCAAATAAGAATCTGGCAAATGAGTTCTACAGCTGACTGTAAATTAATTAATGCAACCCTGACTCTTATCATTCTTAGATACAAAGCTAATTTGGAAAGATACATGTTTCTTTTAACGTTGCGTGGTTAAAAGCATTCAGGAGCTAAGCTTAATTAAGAGAGAGTAGCTCTTAGCGTGCGATCATTGGGGCCAGAGGAGGGAAATTGCATTAGATTATGGCCTTTGCTCCCTCCCACCTCATGGCTGCTCCTGGACTGACAACCCCTTGATTTCCAGTGCACAGTGTACTGACCCTGAGTGAACTTCTTATAACTCCCTCTGGGGCTCAAGGCCCAGAGGCAAATGTCCACCAGGCTAGAGGAAGGCTGGCAACATGTCATGGGTCCCCAGGAGACAGGCTAGTGGCAGTGACCCCAGGACCCTGAAAGGACAGAGGAATCCCCCGTGGATGTCTTCTGTGCTTCTATCCTCCTTACGGGATACCTGTATAAGATGTAGTTAAAAACCTACGAACAAAGAAAAGCCCAGGCCTTGGTGGATTCACTGCTGAATTCTGCAAGAAATTTAGAGACCTAATACCACCACTTCTCAAACTCTTTAATGAAATTGAAAGAGAAGTGACACTCCAAATTCATTTTTGGAAGGAAGCATTGCCCTGATACCACATGGTGACCTGGAGCATTGTGGATCCACATGCATGTAAAACCCCCGATAACAGAAATCTGTGAGTTTTCTGAATCCCGGTTGTGGGGTGGCAGCTTGTAGCCCCCTTGGCCACAGGCTGGAAGAGTCCCTTTCATGGCTACTGTGGAGATGGTGTCTGAACTCAGTACTGGAAGCTTCCAGCTGAGAAGCAGGATCCCTTTCCTAGTGTGACCTCCCCGGTCCTCTCCCCAGTCCTCTCACCTTGCAGCCCCACCCCTTCCTCTGGCCTGGACCTGGCATGGAGAGGGAGGCTGCACCAGGGTCTGAGGACCCACAGCAGGAAGTCTGTAGGCGCACCCTGAATTGCAGTTGTCACTGGCTAACCGCAAAGCAGATGTCACCCTGAGCAGGGCCCTGGAGTCTTATATTGCCAGAGACCTGAGTCCTGAACAGAGCCAATTGTAAGGAGCTAAGGTAGAGGCCAAGGCCTGTCTCCTTGTCCCATGACTTTTTGTCATATTGTTGGTATACAGGAATTAGGTGTCTCATGAATGAGGCCGGGGAGCAAGTTTGGCATCCCTGTTGCCAAAACACCCAGCCCTGCCTTGTGTCCTCTCTGGGTTCACTGTGGTATGGAAGGAGAAAATACCCAGTGCCACCGGCTGCTCCAGGATTGGAGCCAGGTACAGAGGAGGCTCCATGCCCTCACACGTCATCCCCTGATGGTCTTCCAAGTACGTTTGTAAAAGAGCAAAGGCAGTGTCCACTCTGGTCAGTGACAGCAGGCTCATTGTGACCTGGGTTGGCTTCTGTGAGCCAACATGTTGACCACCGCAGCCCCATGCACAGGCCCTGAGAACCGGCTCAGAGGCTCAGACCGCCACTGATGAGGAACTGAAGTCCTTCTTCTGTGACCTGTTCCCAGCATCCATGAGACTTCACTGGCCAATTTGGTCCATAAGTAGAGACACCCAGTGCTTCCTGGGCCCTGACAAAAGGCTGCTGAGGGAGCTGGGTGTCACTGGAAGACTGACCATGCACGAACAGACAGAGCACCCCTGGACAGACTGACCATCCTCAGGTGACTGACCGTCCCCACACAGACTGATCCTTTGGGCAGCAGGCTGGCCAGGTACTCCAGGCCAGTCTGAGTAGTGTGGTCTGATTCTGAAGCCCTTGGTTGCTGAGTGTTAATTGTGCCTCTGCTCACACAAAGGTGTTCAGTTCATGCCATCAATCATCTGCCAACACACTCCCTCCTGGCATCTTATTTGTTTGCTTCAAGCAGCTCCACAGAGCCGACTTTGAGGTGAGGAATGCGTGCATGTTGCTGGATGTTTGGAGGAAGGTTAATAGATGATTTGTAACTCCTGCAATGAAAACATTACACGGGCAGAGCAATGGGCTCTGTGCTGCTCGTTTTCTGGCTGCTAATTGCTATAGCACACAGGTTCTGTTATGAAATGAAGTGCCATCTGTAATCGCAACCATATTTATTAAAACATAATTGCTTTAATGAAATTCTTGCAGAATAATACATAGTTCAAACAAAACATTGCCTTTGTGAGGGCTGATTTTCCTGTCCAATTACAGGAGTGACTATGGAGTCTCCAGCTCTAGGTTAGATTGTTTTTCCTTAACTTCATTGAGGGGAACACTGTACAAACTGCACTGGCTCCTTGGTTGACCTTAGAAACTTTCCAAAGGTTAAAAAGAATAAACTCCATGAGCCCTCCAGCCATTCCTGGGGCTGCTCTGCCTGGGAGTGGTGGTGGGGGATAGGAAGGTCCCCACATCCTCTACACACACCTCTCGTGTCTCCCCTGTCAAGGAGCCCTTACCCGGGGAAGCTGGCAGTGACCAGGTCCACTTCTGAGCCCTCCAGACATGCTCAGGGAGACAGACAGCACATGTGTGTGTGGGAAGGACAGGACTGGAGTCTTCCTCTTCTTGCAAAGGGGGCTTTTATGATAAAATAATAATAAAAAAGCAGGCTGAACAGTTCGATGGTGATAGAAAAAATAGATTTTTTCCACACTAGGATGAGATGGCTTGTTCTCTTGGCCTTAAGCTCTGCTGGGATTCAGTCTCCCCCATAGAAGCTGGACTCGACTGGGCAGCAGCTGAGGCGGTTAGTGGCATGGCTGTTGCATGGAGAACGTCCAGTGTAAGAGCCCCCTCTTACTACCTCTCTGAACACACTTTGCTACAAGATTGTAACGCACGATCTCTGGTTGGAGTGCCAGAGTGCTGTTCCTTGGTGGCAGGCATGTGCTCCCCTGAGTGGCTGCTCTGAGCTGACCCTCATCCACTGTGCCCTCAGCACTGCTGCCTGTCCTGGGGACACAGTGCAGTCTCTGGCCAATGGCCCTGCTCTGGTTCTATGGCCCACAGGTGAGTATCAAGCTAGTATAGGAATGGCAGAGGCTGGGAGTAAGGTGGCCATCAGAACAGGCTTCTGGCCTGTTTCTACCTAGGTCTGTCCAGTCTATCAGGTTGGCCACTCACAGAGACTCTGAGTGTGAGGTCACAGAGCAGGGGATGGCAAGTGTTGGTTCTCAGCCTTGCCTGGCAAGGTACCCAAGGTCACGAGCATGACACTATCCCAAAGACGGGCATTTGGGGAAGCACTGTGGTGTTGTACACTAGACGTGATTTGGCAAGCTTGGCTCAGCTAGACTAAGAGAGGGGCACCTGTCTCCTTCCTCGTGCGAGTTTTCCCTACATGAGTACCACTTCCTGGCTCTGTAGAAACCTGGCCGTTCTTGCGGGCTACCTTACACCCCACCTCTGTGGTCTGCACCGTGAGCTTTCTTCCGCTGCCTGTGCCCCCTGCCCTGGCACCTGGGCAGCTCCACCCCTTAGGGTCTCTCAGGCTACACAGCTCTCATCTGTCAGACCGCAACGACCCAGCTGCACCTGAAGGTGGCGCTTCTGAGCAGAGGCCGTCTCACTGAACCAACAGGCTTGCTGAGATGCCGGCGGATTCACTGTGAAATTATTTGTCACAGCACATGGATGCTGCATTCAGCTCAGCCTTTCGATCTGGCTCTTGTACTTCTTCATGTCCCCCAGTGGGTGAAGAGCTCCTGGCGTCACAAAGGCTGGCGCTGTCCTTGGAAAGAAGAATGACTGTTGTGGCATCAACAAACCAAGTCCCCAGCACCCTGGCATGTAAATTACATCTTGGCAGATTTTTCAGTAAAGCAGCTTATGCCTATCGAACCTCAGAGAATTACAGCCAGAGTTGTAGCCACAGTGTTGCCCTCCTGTGCTCCCACCATGCAGGACGGGTCCCCAGAGCTGCCTAAACTTGGACTTGCTATTATCTTTTTAAATAGAAAAGTCTAAATTTGTTGTAGGGTCATCAAAACATCTACATGTACCTCATATAAAGGCACATAGCTCAGTAATCCGAGTCTCAGTAGACAGAGAGGTGAGTGAGCTGCAGAAAGTGTGTGATGCTAAAGGCACAATGTTCACGGTCCCCCTGGAGAGGAGGGCATTTGTCTTGGGCATCTTGAGCGCTGCTATTTCTCCCAACAGGCTCTGACCAATCCCTTGTACTAGCCCATGAGGGCTATGACAATGTCCTCCGCTGCTCCGCCTCCTGCCCTCAGGGCAGCCCAGGTCACGAGGCCCAGAACTAGGTCATGATGCCTCACTCTTGAACAAACATGTGACCAGGTTCAAATCCTGGCCTGTGCATTTAGATTTGGGGTCATCTTGGACAAGACACTGCTAGTTTCTGTTTTTTTTATAAAAGTAGTTTTAGGTTCACAGAACAATTGAAAAGAAAGCCTAGACAGAGGGTTCCCATAGTTCCTGCCTTCCCACACGCACATCTCCTCCCATTCCCGTCTTTTCCCAGTGTTCACATCCTATAATTAAACCCACGTCAGCACCTCAGCAGCACCCAGGACACACTGTTTACAGCAGGGTTTACTCCTGGCGTGGTAATCCTGCGGGTCTGGATAAATGTGTCATGATGTACATCTGCCACTACACTATAGCACAGAGCATTTCACAGCCCTAAAAATACTCGATTCTCCACCTGTTCATCTCATCTTTCTTCAAACCCCTGACATTCAGTAGATAGTCTCTTCAGATTGGCCTCTCATACTAACTGATATTCCTTAAGTTTCCTCTGTGTCTTTTTGTTGCTCGAAAAGCAACTTACATCTTTGCAGTGTTGAGTAGTATTCCCTCTTCTGGAAAATGCCACAGTTTATGTGCCCATTCGCCTACTTGAATGACATCTTCATTCCTTCCAAGCTTTGGCCTTCATGTGTTCATAAGGAAAAGTGGGAGCATCAGTGCACAGATCAGTGCAGTCAGTGTCAAACAAAGGCATGTCAGTTCCAGGAGAAACTGACAGCTGTTTTCCAAAACGGCTGCATCATTCTGCATTCCCTTAGCCACGAATGAGAGTTCCTGTTGCCCCAAGACTGTGCCAGCATTTGGTGTTTGGCCACTCTAACATGTGTAACATGTGTGTAGTGGTGTCTCATCGTTCCTTTATGGTACATGTTGTGTAGCATCATTTTGTGTGCTTTTTTCTTTTGGTGGTGCTGGGGATTGAACTCGTGGCAAGGCGAGTACTCTATAGCTGAGTTACCTATTTGCCATCTTTACCTTCTTTGGTGAGGTATCTGTTAAAATCTTTGGAAAATCTATTTTTCAATTTGGTTGTTTGTTTTCCTAGTGTTGAGTTTTAAGTTTTAAGTTTATTTGTATTTTTGGACAACAATCACTTATCATGTATCTTTTGTAAGTATTTTCTTGTAGTTTGTGGCTTATCTTCTCGTTTTCATGACAGTGTCTTTTACAGAAGTTTCAAATTTTATTTACTTACAGTGTTGAAGATTGAACTAGGGTCTTGTGCACACAAAGCAAGCGCTCTATCACTGAGTTGCATCTGCAGCCCAGGAATTTGCAGTGTTAATGAAGTCCAGCTCATTGATTCTCCTCTGGAGCGCACCTTTGGTGTCAGTCATCTAAATTTTCTTGTGTGTTGTTATATTCTCTTCATTTCTTTGTTTAAAGTCAGTTAACTATACTTACCTGTATTTATTCCTGAACTCTGTCCTTTTCGTCTGATCTATTTGTCTGTTATTACACCTATTCCATGCTGTCTTAATTAGTCTAGCTTCATAGTAACTCTTGAAGTTGAGAAATGTCAGTCTTCCATCTTTGTTCTTCTTGTTCAGTATTCTGTTGAGTATTCCAGGTCCTTTACATCTCAATATAAACTTTAAAATCAGTTGGCTCATATCTGTGAGATAACTTGCCAGGATTTTGATGAATGCTTTGACTCTATAGATTAAATTGGGAAGAACGGACATCTTGAAAGTATTGAATCTTTTTATTCAGAAACATCTATTAGTCCCTTCTAACCTCCCTCTATCTCTTCCTCTGTCCATCCCTTTCTTCCTTTCATCACTTTTTGTAGTTTTTCTTATAAATATCTTGTGTACATTTTATGACATTATGCTTAAATATGTCATATATGTAGTATAGTGTTTTTAATTTCAATGTACAATTTTTCTTTGATGTTATATAAGAAAGCAATCGACTTTTGCATATTAGTATTTTTTTCCTGCAAACTTGCTCTAATTTCTGGTTATTTATGGAAGGTTTTGGGGGAATTCTTTTGAATTTTTTATGCAGACAATCATTTGCAAACAAAGAGAGTTTTCTTACTTCTTAATAAGTACATCATTTATTTCCTTTTCTTGTACTATCACATCAGCGAGGCCTTCCAGTAGGATGTTGAAATGAGAGTGATGAAAAGGGACATCTTAGCTTTGTTCCTGAGCTTCATGGAAAAGTTGCAAATTTTTCATCATTGACACATTCACAACAGGGCCATCCATGCATGATTGCCCATGCTGCCTGTCATATATGTGCCTTCAGTGGTTTAAACTGGCAGCAACATGTAAACAATTGTTAAGTATGGCTTTTGTATGCATTCTTTATCGAGTTGAAGAAACTCTCTAGTTTTAGTTCATTGAGTTTTTAAAATCATTAAAAACTAGTGCATTTGATCAATTTTTTTCTGCATCTATGATTTGTTGATGTGATTTTTCTTCTTTTGTCTAATGCACTGATGAATTACATCAATTGCTTTTTGAATGATGAACCAGACTTACAGAGCTGGGGTAAATCTCACTCGATTGTGGCATGTGACTCTGTATTGTAGAATCTGGTTTGTTAATATTTTGTTTAAGATTTTTTGCATCAATATTCATGAAAGACACTAGTCTGAATTTTGCATTTTTATAATGCTTTGGGCTTCAGTATTAAGATGTCGTTGCCCTCCAACAGAATGAGTTATTCTCTCTTCTGAAAAAGATTGTAGAGAATTGATATTATTTCTTCTTTAAATGTTAGTCAAAGTTCACCAATCAATTCATCGGGACTTGGTGCTTTGTAAAGTTACTAATTATTCAGTTTCTTTAATATATACAGGCCTGTTCTGATTGACCTGTTCTTGTTGAGTGAATTTTAAGAGGGTGCGTGTTGCAAGGAATTGGTCCATTTTATCATGGATATCAAATCTGTGGGCTTAGATTTGTTCATAGTATTCCTTTATTAGCCCTTTAATGCCCGGACTGTGGTGATAGTTCCTCTTTCATTTCTGATATTAGTAATTTGTATCTTCTTTTTTTATCTGAGCCTATTTAAAGGCTTATTGATTTTATTAATCCTTTCAAAGAATCAACTTGTAGTTTCATTGCTTTTCTCTACTGATTTCTTGATTTAAATGTTGTTATTTCTGCTCTAGTTTTTGTCAGTTCTTTTTTTCTGCTTAGTTTAGATTTAATTTTCCCTCCTTTTTTTCTGTTTTCTTAAAGTGAAAGTTTAGATTATTAATTTTAGATGCCTCATCCCATTTCCCCCTCCTCCTTTAACTCAAGATCTTCACCCTGAGCGACACCCCCAACCCTTTAGTGTTCATTTTTATTTTGAGACAGGGTCTTTCTAAATTGTTCCGGCTTGGCTCAGACTTGAGATCGTCCTACCTCATCTTCCAGAGTGCAAAGCTTAGAGACATCACGCCCAGCACCCTCCTTTCTAATGTATGCATTCAGTGCTAGTCATTTTCTCCTAAGCATCACTTTTCCTGCACCTCACAATTTTATAAGTGGTGTTTTCCTTTACTTCAAAGGGTTTTAAAATTTCTCTTAATAATTCTTGTCTGAAACAGATGTTATTTAGTCTCTGTGTATTTTGTTACTCTGCACTTGTCTGTCTGTTATTGATATCTAGTATAATTCCATCACGGTTTGACAGCAGATGTGGCGTGATTTCCATTCTTTTAAGGGTGTGTTTTATAGCCTAGGATGTGATCCATCTTGGGGAATGTTCCAGGTGAGCTCGGAAAGAATGTACATTCTGCTATTGTAGATGAAGCAGACTGTGTTTGTCAATTAGATCAAGTTGCCTGATGATATTGGTGAGTTCACCGAAGTCCTTACAGTTTTGCTGCCTGCAAGATCTGTCCATTTCTGGCACAGCAGTCTATAGTCTTCAATTCTGGTAACAGACTCATCTAATTTCTCGCAGGTCTATCAGTTTTCCTTCCTTACTTTAATGCTTTGTCATTAGGTGTGTACACATTAAGGACTGCTATGTCTTCCTGGATAATTGATCTCTTTATTATTGTGTGAAGCCTCTGTTTATCTTTGGTAATTCTTTGCTCTGAAATTAACATACCTATTTTCATTTTCTTTTAATGAGTGTTAGCATAGTGTATCCTTCTCCATTCACTTCTCTTTTGTCCTTTTCCTTAGTTTCTTTTTATTAGTATCTGTTTGTGAAAAATAAGTTACATTTATCGTGGTGAATTGGTGCATACACACATAGTGTCTTAATCCTTTTTACTTCCTTTTTACCTCTGTGCCTTCCTTCTTTTCCCATTCCCAGAACCCTTCCCATCTCCACAAAGTCAACTTCTCTGTTTCCTATAATCTATCTTTATCTATTTACATTTAACCTATGTCTTGTTTTTGTTCTTATCCTAACAATCTCAGTTTTTTTAATTGGTAAAGACCATTGCCACTCAGTGATTATTGATATAGTTGAAATACTATTTGCCATGTTTGTTACTGCTTTTCTTGTTGCCTTCTGTCTTTTTTGTATTTCTGTCTTGCATTCTTTCTTCCTCCTGAAGTGTAACTGAGCATTTTGTACCTTTCTTTTTCTCTTTCCTTAGTGCATCAATTATACTTTTTAAAAAAACTTCATAGCAGCCACACTACAGTTTGCAGCATAGATTTGTAACTACTCTTAACCTGTTTGCAAATACTGTACCACTTCATGTGTGTGCTGAGGACTTTACCACATGAAAAGAGTCCCAATTTTCCCTTTTGCCCTTTGTATAGCTGCTATCATTCATTTCACTTATACATAGAGGCTCCATGACCCATGATTAGATTATTTTATGTCCTAATAAACATATCATACTTTCAAAATAACCTAATAATAATAATAATGAGGAAGAAGAAGAAGAAGAAGAAGAAGAAGAAGAAGAAGAAGAAAGAAGAAGAAGAAGAAGAAGAAGAAGAAGAAGAAGAAGAAGAAGAAGAAGAAGAAGAAGAAGAGAGAAAAGAAGAAGAAGTGCAAAATGCATTTGCTCCATCTGTTCTACTGAGCTTTGCACAGTCCTAGCTGTTTCTCTTTGTGCTCACATGGCTGTGGGTCACTGCCACTGCCCACTGCTAGAGGCAATCACAGCAGGAAAAGGTCAAAAGTTAAAATTTCCAGTATGGTTTTTACTGAATGCATATCACTTTTGCATCATCATGAAAGTCGAGGCATTGAAAGTTAGGAACCACGTGTAGAAGGGTACACTTGCATATTTATCTCATATACAATACACACGTAAGCATATATAATCAAATATATTGTTGATATTATTTTGAACAAACTATTATCTATTAGATCAATTAAACATGAAAAAAGAAATGTTTTTACTGTATTTCACTTATTTCTTCCTTGATGTTCATCTTTCGTTTACGTAGATCTGTGTTTCTGATCCATGTTATTTTTCTTTTTCTTTAACATTTCTTTCAAGGCAGATATCTTAGTTACTTTACTCACAGCTTAGACAAAATACCCAATGCCCAAAGTTAAAGGATGCAATGTTTATTTTGGCTCACAGTTTTTAGAGGTTTCAGTCCAATAGACATCTGGTTGCAAGGCCGGGTAGCATGGTGGACAAGTATCACAGAAGAGAAAGAGTTCATGGCATGGCAGGCAGAAGGTAGCAAGGAGCAGCAGCAGCAGCAGCAGCAGGCCTGCCTGCTCTCTCTCCCTTTGTATTTCATCCAAGCTATAAGCCTATTGATTGGTGCCACCCACACCCAAGGTAGGGTTTCCATTGTCCACATCCAGGACTACGCTAATACTAATCAGTGGACTAACTTAGTGCCCCACATCTTCAATCCCACAATAGATGCAATAGAATCAGCCAGCTCTAAAAGGGCCCCCTTGGAGTGCATGAGGCTGTGGAGGGAGCTCTAACAGCAGTTTTGTACAATGTGATTTCCTCAAGCCTCAATTTCTTAGGAAGTTTTTATTTCTCCTTTATTTTGAAGGGTCATTTCACAGGGTGCAGAATTTTAGGTTGCTTGTTTTCTTTTTTCCATGCAATGTTTTAAATATTTAATTATTTTCTCTTCTTGCTTGTAAGGTTTTTGTGGAGAAGTCAATCACAATTCATGTTTTTGTTCCTGTATAGGTAAAGTGTTTTTTCCTCTGGCTTCTTTCAGAATTTTCTCTTTACCTTTGATTGTCTGTAGTTTGATAAATGATATTCTAAATATAGGATTTTTGCTTTGTCTGTTTGTTTGTTGCATTTATCTCATTTGGTGATGTTTTCTGAACTTCTTACATCTGTGGTTTGATGTCTGTCTGACATTATTTTGAGGAGATTCTCAGTCATTATTGTTCCAAATATTTCTCTTATTCTTTTCTCTTTATTCTTCTGGAATTCTCATTATGCATTTCTTACATATTTTGTGCATCGTATTAAATATTCTACTCCATTTATTTCAGGTTTTGCTCACTTTGCTTTTCAGTTTGGAGATTTCTACTGTTACATCTTCAAGCCTAAAGACCCCAATGCCTCATTCACTAAAGCTCATTGAGGCATTCTTTACTTCTGTCACAGTGGTTTTGATGTCTACTATTTCTTTCTTTTTTTTTTTTAATGTTTGCCTCTCTGCTTCTATTGGTCACTTGTTTGGTATGCTTCGTCCATTAGATCGCTTAGCACCTTAGTCACAGCTGTTCACATTCTCTGATAACCCAAAAATCCATGCCACAATCAAGTGTGGTACTCATAGAGCTCTTTATATTCACACTTTTTTTTTTCATCTAATATGCTTTGTAATTTACTTGCTAGAAAGGTACTACGTACTGGCTTCATGTGTCACCTAACCTGGCCGTTTCTGATGGCGGTGAGGGGTTCTGCAGTGGTACGAGCGAGTCTGAGTCTTTAACGAGGCTGCACCCTTGGTCTTCCAACTTCACAAATGCCTCTTGTTCTTCCTTAGAGCGGATGGCATGGCTAGGGGCTGCTAGAGTTGTAGGTTTTCCTTTCTCCAGCTAGGTTTGGTTCTGATAAAACTCCAGCAAGTTAGACTGTGGTTAATTTCTCCTAAGGTCAGGCTTTGTTAGGAACAGAGCTTGTGGCACAACTCCACATAGTTCCTCTCCTTTCTTACTGCTAGAGCATCCGGGGATTTCTTTTTAGATATTCACTGTGAGGGCTAGGTAGAATACCTGAGGTGAAACTCACAAAAGTGTGAAGCCCTGTGAATGGGTGCCCTGGAGTTTCTACCTCCCGGGCTGAGCCTCTTGGCCCACTCATCAGGTTCAGGTTCTTAAAGGGCTCTGGTTCCTGCCTATGTCTTCATTACTAAGCAACAATTTGCCTGTGACCTCATTTGCTCTACATATTGAAGAACAGTTGTTGACTTTTCAGTTTGTTCAGCTTTTTGCTTGTTCAAATGGAGAGGCAATTTCCAAGTGTGAGACATGCAGAACCAGAAACCAGAAGTCATACCCACGCATTATTTACTTATTTATTTATCATTTACCTAAGATCATTATTTATCATTTACCTAAGATTTATCATTTATTTATCATTTACCTGAGGTGTCTACATGCCAGAAGCATCTATCCTCACTCAGGAGACTGCAAATCCCAACCTGAACTGGCCAGGCTGTCCTTGGCTGGGGTGTACATGCCTCCTTTTATTCCTGAGAACTCTGCTCACTAGGTGGGGACTGTGAAGACTTGTCCAAGCTTAATCTTGATGTGCTTCTACATTCACACACTTTCACCCTCACTAACTCAGCCACTGTTTATGGAGCTCTTCCCTTCGGTCATGCCCCAAGTGACAATGACTTGCCTGGCTCCTGCCTTCAGGAAACAGAATCCAGAAGCAAAGCAGGTCCACTGCACCAGGAAAGAAGGGCAGGAGCACCTCCTACATCTTTTCCCAGGGTTGAACACATGCACAGTGGAGTGGATTTCTGGACAAGCAGCAGGACCCGGGCACTTATCCCAGTGTTGCAGCCAGCTACACTATGGTTTCCCACCATGACCCAGGGCTTAGGGTATTATTGATAGCTGGCTTGCAGACACTGCCGTCCTCAGGCAGGGATCACTCCCTTTTACACACAGACTTGCTCCTCTGGGTAATTCCTGTGTGCTTCACAGGTTCCCATAAGCTAACATAGAGACTTACGTTGGTGTGGAAAGAGCAATATGTAAGGGGGAAGAGGTATAAGTTCAAGTCTTGCCTTTATCTGGAGCTTGTGGCAGTGAAAGCCAAACATCCTTACATTTTTCAAGTCCCTGAAGCTTTTTCCTGTCCAAGAGAGCAACAGGGTTGGACAAGGTGATGCATAGCACATATCTTAATGAGCTTATTTGATTTTACATGAGAAGGACAGAGAGTTCACAATGTGCAAATGTTATTATTATTTAATACATCACATTGTGCACATGATGGCTTGCAGAACATTTTCCATCTTAGAAAGCAGGGCCTTTCTAATTCTTCTTCAAATCCCCAGTGCTGACTTGAGAGGCGTGGAAAAAACTCAACAGAATTAGAGAAGGGGATGAACATGCTGATCCCGAAATGTGCCCATGAGAGTAGGACATAATTCATGAATTGACCGTGGACTATGGAGATAGATGCACATTAGCTTTTCCTGGAATCAACTAACCTCACCTGACACGCTTCTTGAAAACTTTCTGCACACAAACAGAAAGTGATGATCCCCCGGCAGTTAGGGGGATCAGTGTGTCTGGAAGCCCACAGTGAGGGTGCTGGGCAGGTCACAGCCCCACTCTGCAGGCAAGTCCTCTGTGACCTTGGGCCACTTATGAGAGCTGAAATAGGTGATCGATCCATGGTGTGTGAGGACAAAGGAAGAGGTGTGTAGGGCCCAGCTCCAGGCCCAGCAGGCGCCCAGGGACTACGGGCTGATTCTGAGCTCTGCGCCGTTAAAAGATATTCCCTTGTTATATGCCACATTTAGGGACAGAACCTTAAAGTAAGTCATAGGCACAGTAGGTGGGCTGGGCCCTGCAGAGCTCTGGGCCTGGTTGAACAAATGTGGCTGTGTGGGGGGCACTTACCTCACCTCTCATCTGTTCTCTGGGGCTCACATCTGTGCTTCCTCTTGGCCCCTGGAGAATGATGTGAGGTGCTGCTCTCGGCACAGCTTCGTGACCCAGAGTGACTCCGACTCCTCAGCTCAGAGTTTCCGTGGGGTTCAATGGCCGTCAGATTCCCTTTGCCTCCAAGACACACATCAGAAGACCTGGGCTTCGGGTCTGGCTGGGCTGGGGCCTGGAGGTCTGTACTCTTCATCTGCACCAAGTGGGGCCTCAGTGTAGCTGGGGGCATGTGTGCAAGGTGAGATTGAGAGGGGAGAGAGTCATCGCCTGCCACCACAGCTTTACTTTGCTTCTCTGGGTGGTCGACAGGGCCTAGTGTCCCAGGGGCAAGGCCCTACCTGCCCCTTGGCATCTCCACTAATCAGCCCCTACACTCAAGACAAGGAAACTGAGGCCTGTGAAGTTGCCTAAAGTTACCCGCTAATTAGTGGCAGACACAAGGGGCAGGTTCCATTACGACACTGCGCCCACACAGTGAGTGAAGTGCAGAACTCAGGCAGTAATTGGGACACACATGCCAAGGGCCTTGTGCTCAGCTTTCTGCACAGATCAAATATTTCTAAGATGTTTACACTCCCACCCACCAACTTCTCCCTCCCAGCAGGGTTTGGGCTCTCCATGTGCTTATGTGCATCTATCAGGAAATCAAACAGCCTATGCCTTATTTATTTATTTTTGGGGGCCCCGAGCACCACAGGACCTGACCTCTGGGCCAGGTGCTGGGGGAGCCTTAGACCTGGCCAAGCAGGCTCCCCTCCTGGGCCACTGAGCCATCAGGCTGTGCGGGGAGGAGCGCAGCGCACCAAGAGGCCAGCTCAGCTCTGCTGTTATGAAGGCTGCTCGCCCTCGGTGCTGCCGCCTGGCACCTGAAGCTGCCAGAAATCTCCTGCCAAGGCCAGTCTGGGCCAGACCCCTTTGGAGCCAGCTGGGGCCTCCACCCTCAGTTCCACCAACAGAGCCGCCTTTGTGCCTTGAGCCAGCCCAGGGCTGCGGGTGGAGGCCCCTGGCAGCTTTCCAAGATGCGGGAAACCCAAACCTCAGGTTTGGGGAGACACAGAGATGAAAGATCCCAGGGCTGCAGGACGAAGAGAGGAACCCAGTGCTCCATGAGCCAGGGCACACTCCATACACTCTTGGCCCTCAGGCCCTCACCCCCAGTCCCCGCCCCCATTCCTTCATGCAAGACTAGGAAATGTGAGCCAGGTCCTGCCCCTACAGCTCAGCTCCGAGTGCAGCTTCCTGGCTGGGTGGAAATGCTCTGGGGACCTAGGGTTTAGGTGGGGCTCTGCTGAGGAGGCCTGGTGCTAGGAGGCAGAGGCAGAGACCAGTAGAGGTGCAGGAGTAAGAAGGCCCATTGGCCCTCCTCAGCTTCCTTCAGTGGACCAGAAGCTCAGTGTGTGTCTCTTGCCTCTCCAACTCTGTGAATAGCTGTCCTGAGGCTGCCAAGGCACGCCTGTGCCAGCCTTCCCTCCAGCCAGGTGTGCATTTTAACAAATGGACCCATTTTCCCTTGCCCTGATTGTTAGTCAATACCAATCTTCAAGACTGTGTCCGTCCTGGTCCATTGGCGGAATGTATTAAATATTCAGGAGACTTATTAGCGGAAACATCTGGGACACAGATGGAGCTGTGGATTCAGGGAAGGAGCAAGTCCTGCAGAAGAAGGGGCTGCGGTGGGACAGAGTTGGGCCCACAGTGCCCTTAAGGAAGGATGGGGGTAGTCACTGGCCCCATTCAAACACAGAGTAAACTCTAGAACCTTTGGGGCCCTGAACTGGGGACCTCTGGAATCAGGCCTGGCAGCACTTTCCCACAGGGGCCTTCGGCCTCCACTGGATATGTTCATCCATGTTATTTACTCCCCCTCGTGGAGAAAAGTGGGGTTCTGGATGAACACGTGTTTCGGAAAAGCCACAATTCAATCTATTACACTGGATCAACTGGGCATTGTGCTTTCCAGTGATGATTACAAAGAGGAAAAAGTCACCACATCTCTTACAGCATTGGTAAAATAAATCAACCCACTGTGCACATGGAGTTCAATTCTTGCTAGAATTCAACCTTGGGAGGAGTTCCTCCCTTTAAATCTCTGTAACAGGTCATGTCTGTGAGAACAACAGAAGAGCACAGAAGACCTACTGCTCCTTCCGTCACCCTCTGCACAAGCTGGGAACACGAGGCTGGCAAAGCTGTGCACGGCTTTTCAGTGCTCTACACCTGTGTCACCTGAAGTGCAGGCAGGCACCTGCAACTGTCACACCTCCCAGCAAATGCACCGTGGTCTGGGGATCCTGGCAGCTTGAGATACATGTAGTAGCTGTTGCCTTTGGCCTGGTGCGTCCCTCATGTGGACAGTCGGCCTAGCTGGATTCCTATAGAAGAAGGAAAGTCGCCTGCCATGTGGTCGAATGAAGGCCAGTTAGGCCAGTTAGGCAGGTGGGGAGGTGATGTGTGTGAGACAGACCAAAATACTACCACTGAAGTTTGGCAATGAAGGTTCAGTGTTTGAAGAGCAGACATTGAATCTTTCCTGTTCACCAGTTTCAAATTTCGTGAGGCTCACTCCTGCTGCAAGCTGGTGGATTGGGTGGGGGTCAGGAGCCCCAGAAAAGGTCAGTCAGATGTGGTCACAACTATAAACAAGGGTGCTGGGGGAGGGTGTCCACTCTTCCAGCTTGCCTGGAACTGGAGAGTTATCTGGAAGTTTGTCAGAATGGTCCTGGAAAAACCAGGACTTTTGGACAATCCAGCAAGAGGAGGAGGGCAGTTTTGGGAGAGATCCATGTGTAGCATGGCTGGGATTTGGCACTGAGGGAGGAGGTAGAAGGACTGCAGGTGTTGAGAAGCAGATCCTAGCAATGGGCTGACTATGTGGTGTCTTTAAGATATTCAAGAGAGGTACAACAGTGGGGAGCCCAAGCTACAGGAGGACCCAATACAAGGTCCCTGTCCTGTATTCAGTCACCCAGGGGAATGTGAACTGAGTCAAAGAAGGATACACATAAGCATCACTCTGCAGTGGATCCAAGAGAAAGTAGCTACAGTCCCTAAATCAATAAGCTCAAAGAGCCCTTTCCCTGAAGTAAAGTCTTTTATAACATGTCACCTTGGATTTCACCTCTGTGTGTTACAGATGCCTGCTCTCCAGAGTTGACGGCACTCAGGGCTCAGGAGAGACCTGCCGTGCTTGGGTCACTAACCTCTCTGTGTCTCCGAGACAGCAGACTGCAGCAGTGACAGTGGCCCCACCTAGACCCCAGGTACACCTCAGTCCTCACAGTTGGGAGGGCCTGTCTTGGCCTGGGGACAGTCCTGACTAGCAGGTGCTCCCGCCCACCAGTGAAGCAGGATGTGTCCTCAATTCCTGGCTAGATGTGAGTCACACTCAACAGCACCGATCCACACATGGGACACGCACTGTCACCTTCACTCTGTCACTCTGTCACTCTGACCGCAGGCACCTGTGATTGTTCTAGAGGGAAAACCTGAGGGTGAGATCCTGGCTTCCCAATGGCCCCTTGAATCTTCAGGGAAGGCCTAGGTCTGCTCCACTGCTGGAAGACTCCCACCAGGTCAATTCCTGTTGCTAAGAGCAAAAGACAAACTACAAATTCTGGGCCCAGTGATAGCAGATTTTCTCATGTCTGTCCCTACAGTTGGTCCTGGCAACTTCCATCAGCTTTGCCAGAGCCCCTGTCTTCCAAGCTGACCTGCGCAAAGGCTACAGTGGTGCATGGCTTCCTGTGGACTAGATGTTCCAGCCCGGCCTTCCCCTCTGCGATATAACATTAGCCCCACTTGCAGCACAGGACTGTCAGAAACTACTCCAAGGGGATCCATGCCATGTGCAGTCACCACTAGCTGAGCCTTCTTGTTTTCCACCAGGGTGGGGACAGTGTTAACACCTGCTCTAAGGACTGGTGGTCTTTTAGTTGGGAAGTCGCCTTTGCCAGCAGTTTTCCTTTCAGCCCTAGGTGAAAGGGGAGTAAAAAGAATTCAGATGTGTTATATATATGTACCAATTCCTCCTGATGGACGCAGTCATTATGTACGGTGAATATGTACTAATAATTTTTTCTTAATTTTTAAAAAACAACTTTTCCCTACATATCTGATGATGCCCCAAAGCTGAAGCTGTCTCTCACCATCCTCCCTGGGGTGTGTCCTGCCCTATGATTGTTCAGAATGGTCAGCTGCAGGGAGACCCCAGTGAGGGCTAGTGTGGCTGACGGCATGCACCCAGGTCATCGGTCCCAGGTCCTTCTGTTAGAGCCAGTCCCAATAGGCTCAGAGCATCTTAGGACTGTGCCTTCAGGCTGGACAGAAGTCCATGTCTACATTTGGACATGCCCTGGTCTGTGCGGGAGGTGTGGCCACTTACTCTCAGACCCAGGGGTATATGTTTGAGCTGTTACACTCTGCTGGCTGAGGTAGTGGGTGCCACAAAATGGTAGCTTGGGAGACGAGCACACGGCCTCTGTGCATGGGAGGAAAGAAGATGAACTCTGTTTGATCAGGCATTATTCTCACCAGTGTAGACGAGAGGAAGCAAAGCAGGTCGTTTCGGCTGGATAAACATGAGGGGGATGCCTTACCGACAGAATATTGATTCAAACCAGGTCGGAGTAGCAGAGTGCTTTCAGAGTAGAACAGGCTCTGCAGGCAGGTGAGCCACTGCAGCTAAGGTCACCTGTAGAAACACCGGACATGCTGGAAGGTGTGTGTCCCCAAACCTGATGGGTCACTGTGCTGTTCCTGCACCCTTGGCTTGGGGTGCCGGTCTATCACGGGGTGAGTTCAAAGCTGGGTTCTTGACTGTGGGTGACATCCAGGAGACAGTTTTGGTGTGCACACCCAGAGGAGATAAGGTTTTATCTTGTAGGTAGAGAGCAAGGGTGCTGCCAAATGCCCCACAGGGCCCAAGACAGTCCTGCAGTTTCACTGCCCCACGTGCCGACTGCTGAGAGGAGAAAGCTTGGCAAGGGACAGGAGGAGGACAACTAGAGTGTCACACTCCATATGCAGCAACGCTTTGACAGTGACCGTGAGAAGCCAGTCTAGTGCCAGCATTCTTCCTAAATACACCCTTGTACAAGGTGGGGGACTGAAAACAGGCTGCCAGGAAGGCGCTGTCCGCACAGCTAAGTCGAAGGCAGCATCCGGGCCTGTGGGGGAGTGTAGTTGAACGCTTGGCAGATTTAAATTGGGCAAAAAGACCAAGACAACTGTGATAGTGACATGAAGGGGAAGTTTTGGAAACATGCAACCTAGAAGTCTGTGCAGAACAGCTGTGATGGGGGTGGAACTACTGAGATAGCAGAAAGGGAAGCAGTGCAGGTTTCCCTATGAGGATTTGAAACGTATGTGTGTGAATGGACATGTGCAGCAAGCACACACACACGGGCACACCCGCACACCCATGTACATAGGTACTTCATGTACACACACACAGGGACATGTGTGCACGCGCACGCACACACGTGCACACATAGAGGCTCACACATCAGACACACTGCCAAATATGCCCTTCTGGTTGGCAGATTTTGGTGTGTCTTCCTGAAGCATATCTCCAAACATTTTTCTCATTTGTTTGCTTTTCTTCAGGGTCTGCCTTTTGCATTTGTATCTTTTCCTTTAATTTTCCTGTCTACTCTTGTCTACAACAGATCCAAGCTTTCTGCTCTGTCACATTGCAAGTCAGGCTCCAATGTGCCACTTCTATGCATTCTTGTGTTGTGAAGTTTTTTTCTAGATTCTGCCAGCTCACGTTTCCATTTTCTTACACCGTCTCACTGAGTCACCTGAGCCACTATAAGGTAAACAGCATAGGCTCTTCAGTGTACCATGGCAACCTGTCCATTCCTCTCACTGTGGCATGTCCTGGAACACCTGCCTGTGGGCACAACGGAGGACTTGGTCCTGCCCCAGAGTTCGCTCTCCTGGCATATGGGCACTGAGGTAAATGGGAGGTGGCATGTGCAGTGGCCCTTCACCCAGCAGAGAATGCAGCAAAGCCCTGCCCTCTGCCTTGCCTCCCGCCCATGCACGTCCTGTGTACAGAGCTCAGATGCCATGGCAGGAGTTTACCTAATGGCCTGTTTCATCTTTCTTCCCCATCCTGCTTCTGCACTTACATTTTGCAGTATCTCCTGATTGTGGGAACCCACACTAGGACAAACACAGCTGTTTCCTAGTCTTAAATACATAGACTCACAGGGCCAGGAGTTGAGAGATCAGCCCAGTCAAAATTCTGGCTATACTGGTGCCTGAGCTAGGCTGAGATCGTTCAGGGGAGCCTCCAATGGCACTTCTCCCTACTGACATCACTCAGAGGAACCCCAAATAGTTAGCTTGGACTCCACACCCTGATGGGTCGGCCATGTAGGAGCTAAGGAGGCTGAGAAGATGGTGGTGGGCTCTCCCCGCCAGCCTGGCACACTTATGCGTGGGAACCCGGGTCAGCAGGGAGGATGGCGATGAGCCAAAGGCTGTGGGCACCTTTGGTTTCCACCTTGGTCTCTCAAGTCTGTGACCTAGATCTGTCTGCAGAGCTGCCATAAAGGAAAAAACACAGACTGTCACTTGGGGGGCCTCGGATATGATGATTCCAAAATAAGATCTCTATATCCAGGCCAAGTTTGACACCTGGAAAGTATTGTGGGGAGCAACAATAGCTAACATAGCCAGATCCCCCAAGTCCTTTGCTTGGAAAGTGGGTGAGAATGAAAATGTTCAGGCCCGCACCCATTTCTTCTAGCTCCGCCAGAGCTGTGTGTGTAGGCCTGTCTCTGTCTTTCTTCCAGTACTATGGATTGAAACCAGGGCTTCACACTGAGCTACATCGCCAGCCCTTTTTCATTATTTTTTTCAAAATTTTGAGACAGGGTCTTGCTAAGTAGCTAAGTTGCCCAGGCTGGACTTGAGCTTGTAATCTTCCTGCTTCAGCCTCCTAGAGTACTGGGATTATAGGTATTAGCACATCCGGCTGCAGATTTGCCTTTCTCCAGTGATTGTGCTCACTCCACTAGGAGTGCTCACTACACTGACTGGACAGATGCCTTTGGTTTGAGGATCAGCAGGTGTAGACAACTTTTAAAACCCTTTACCACTGCAGTGCCCAGAATCCAGAGCCCTCAACACCTGGGTTGATAACACTTGTTCCGGTAGACAGGGTGGGAAGGGGACACCTGCAGTGGGAATAGTAGGACTCACCAAAACGTGGTGGAAATGAAACCATCCCTTTGGGAGCATTTTCTGGGGTTACTTGGCACAATTCTCCAGGGTGGGTCTCCTCATTCTCCCTGTGGTAGCCATTGGAGGACACTTTTCTGTGAGGCCATGCAGGCCCTAAAGGATATGGAGTAGCTGGTTGGCTCCACCCATGGTATCCAGGAACACCTTAGTTGTGACAGTCACAAATGTCCTCAGACATTATCATGTGTCCTGTGGGGCTCAGAGTCTTGGGAATAGTACTGTCCACCTCAGTGGTCTCAGGCCTGGGCTCCTTTCCTCCTTTTCTCCTGGCTTCCCCCCACGCTTCCCTTCACCTCTCAGTGCACAACAGTGCACAGTGTTTAAAGCCTGCATGTGTGATGCTTCTGCATGCTTCTCCTTACACCTCAGAGAGTTCTGCTTCCAGCACGGGGACCAGAGGACCTGCCCCAGAGAGTCACACTAGGAGTGGTGAGCAGAGAGCTCTGCTTGCCAGCTGTTTGCAGTTTCTAAATCAAGGAAGTGAGAGACACCGCAGAAAATATGCACTGGACACAGCGGCTGTCGAACAGAGGCCTCCCCATGGCTGCACAAGAAAGCGAGGCTTTTTACAATACTGCTAAAATATCAGTGTTTGTAAGGTTGCTACAGAAACCCATGGACTGAGTGTAGAATCTGAAATAGACCGTCTAGACGAACTCCTACTGTCTGACCTTTGATGTATTTCCTAATCCACTGGACCTTGCCAAGCAAATTGGTGACTAAGCAGCGATTCACTTTACACACTGTCATGAGGCCTGACAAGGCCCAGGTCGCTGGTATAAATTTCAGTCTGGCTGCTCCACTGTGCGGCTGCCTTCACCAGCACGGCTCCCGTGTGGTTTCTGAGCTGTGATGTGCGTCTGGGTCGCCATGAACTAATTTCAAGTCTGTTAAGTCCAAAAGCCACGGGGCTGCTGAAAAACAGAACTCACTTTCAGCCAGCAAGGCCCCAGAGTTTACATAAAATACGAGGAGGAAGGCTGGAGACAGACGCTGGTGAAAACAAAATAAAAGCTGGTGACATTGACGTCCAGCGCTGGCCAAGCCTCTCCCTCTAGAAGGGGCCTGGCAAGGGTTGTAGGGCTGCTGGTTTGCTCAACAAATGCACTGGCTGTGCTGGTGAGGGCATTCAGCCCAGCCCTGTGGCATCTGCCTTATTTCTCTTCTCATTTCCTCTTCTTTGCATCTAGTTTTTTATCAATAAGACACTTGTTAAAAATGAGTAGGATACAAGGAGACATGCTTTGTTCTAACGAAGATCAATACATAAGCACATAAGCACACAGCTTGACTGGGTCTTGATCCTGTTTTGAGAACTTTCAGGCTGGATACCTTGAGGCTGAAGTCTGAGCTTGTGCAGTGACCTAATCACACCATGTGCAAGCAGTGAGTGTGGTAGTGGGGGGCGGAGATGTACACCTGGAAGAAGTGGGAGATGAGCAACCAAAGGGAGCAAGACTCCTGGAAGGACTGGGAGACACAGTGGCTGACAGGCCACACACCTGTCTTCGAGGACTGGTTTCCCAAAGGTATCTGGGATGCACTGTGGTTGGGTGATGGACTGGGACAACCCTCTAGCTTTCAAGTGGAAAGCAGGTATAAGAACAAATTTGTTCTAGACAAAAGGATGCAGCTTTGCAGAAGGAATGAGGAGACCTGTTCCTTCATCCTCCACCAGAGGCCAAGCTTGTAAATGATCTGTCCAAAAAGGAGCACTTTCAGCAGACAGGCTTAACTGTTAGACTAAAGAGCAGAGCAAAAGCCCTGCGCAGACTTGCTCAGCCATGTTGGAGATGTGGCTACTTGGGCAGCCCATGGCCATGGCATAAGGGTTCTCGGGGGAACCCTTCATGGCATAGTGTGTAGATTTTTATAAATATCAGAAGCAAAAGTTTTCTGATCTGAGGTAATTTTTCAGGGTCAGTATTGGGAGCACTTTAGAAAATATGGAACATCTTAGTGACAGGAACGCCAATGTATTTCCCTGATTTTCTCATCACTGCTCAAGGCTAGACTCAGGGACTCCCACATGGTTCTACGCCCTCCACCCTTAGACTTCCAGGACCCTCAGCCCTACCCACTGATGCTGTGTTTTGTTGTGACTCAGCCCATCAGGACTTTCAAATAGAAAGTCCTGAATAGCCCATCCCCTTGGGCATCCCAGGGCATCTCAGGCCCTTAGGATAAAGGCACTGGTCATTCTGGAGCCATGGGGGCTTTGTGGGGCTATTGGAACCAGTTTGTGGTCTGGGATTGTGCAGGACATTGTTCTGACTCCACAGGCTCCTGGAGGATGAGATGCATCTCCAGGAAAGGCCTATGGGATACTGGACATCTCTGAGGAGGCCTGTCAAAGCTCCTTCACAACCTGCCTGATGTTTGACTCCTGAGGTGTTCTGTCTTCCCTGAGTGCACGGACCCAGCCCCAGGTGCCCACTTCCTGCCTCCCCTCCTAACTCAAAGCTCTGATGTCAGCTCCATGGTACTAAGTCTAAAACTGAGTACAAAAGACAGGGGATGTAGGCAGAGGGTCTCTGGCACCATCTTGGGGACTTGCCATCTTCATGCCTAGCACAATCTCTCATAGTTGAGACAAAGAGCCCAGGAGACTAGAAGCTCCCCAAAACCTCCTGGAATGTTCTGACAAACTCAAATTTGCTGGAAAAGTCATTAAATGCTGGAAGAATGCATGGAAGGGGACAAAACGAGAGAGTCTTGCTGGGCTTAATGTTCCTTCAAGTTCACTTAATTATTTCCTGGAATTCCCCTTCTGAGCTGGGAGCAGCTCTTCTGTCCTCCCCAGATGTGGCCATTCTACCCAGGAATAGCTGGTAGCATGGCAGACACTGGGGACTGGTCCTCCTCTGATGGGCAGGTTGGGAAGACCCTCAGATGCTCCAAAGCTGCTCAGGCTACAGCAATACAGTAATTCTGTTTGTTAGTTTTTGTTTGTCAAAGATCCTCAGTCCTCTACTGGGTGGGCAGGTGAGAGGAAAGTCAAGTTTCCAAGGATGGGGAAGACCTGCTTGTAGGTGACTGATTGTCCTAGAATGCAACTATCCAAATGGGCCACGTGTTCCCAATACCCAAAGGCCTGCCTGGGACACCCTTTTGTGTGGCAGGTGAGCAAGCATTTGTTGTGAGCTCTGGAAGGTGGCTCCTCCACTGCTTGGTCATCCAAGGCTGGCACCAGTGCGTTGCCGAGAACCTTCAGGGTGAAAAGATAGAGCCCAGGGCAGGCGACATCCTCTGAGCCTAACAACCTGGTCCACTCAACCGTGGTCTCATCTGAAAGTAGGAGGAGGTCTGCATCACTGGACTCATCTGAGTACCTCTTTGCGCTCTAGAAATCTCAGAAATCTTACCCCAGCTCTTGAAACCACTTTAGTGTGCTGTGTAGACCAGGCCTCTGAGGGAAGTGTCTGTGGACCCAGTTTTAGGGTGAGAAGTGTTGCTAAAAGCTCATCTAACACTAGAGAAATGCTTTTGGAACTCCTGAGCCAGGAAAGCATAGCAAAGAAGATACAGTGGTAGTTGGATCATGTCCCCCCAAACTGTGTAGACACCTAGCCCCAGATACCTTCGAATGGAATCTTATTTGGTAATGGGGTGTTTGCAGATGTATCAAATTCAGGTGATGAGAGAGGGCCAAGATCCACACAATCAGAGGAAGAGACACGACACAGACACCATGTGAAGATGAGCAGAGACCAGAGACAAGTTGCCATAACCAAGAAACACCAGAGCACCTTGGGGTGGGGAGGTAGGAACGATGCAAGTAAAGCAGTCAGCTTTACTGGCACCTGGGGTGCAACCAAAATGAAGGCAGGATAGAACTCATCTGTCTTCATTACTTTTTTCATTGTTGAGACAAAATGCTTGACACTCCAAGTTAAAGGAGGAAAGGTTTACTTAGCCCACAGTTTGCAGAGGTTTAAGCCCATAATTGGCTGGCACCAAGGCAGGCTGGCTTCACAGAGAGAGTAATTCATAGTGGATAAAAGACAGTAAAAGCAACAAGAGAATGTGACACAAGCCTCTTTCTATCCCTTATATTGTATCCAGCCTACTAGGATTACGGCAGTGCCAATCCAACCAGTGGACTCATCCAGCAATCACCCACCTTTCATCCTAGCATTACCCTACAAATCAATCACACACTCTAGATTCAGCCACTTGTCAAGAAATTCTAACCATCTGAGGCTTTGGGGGCCATCTAGACACAAACCATAACAGTGTCCTGGGATGCACAGCGCTGAGAGGAGCACTGGGAACAAGGAGGGCTGGACCAACACCAAGCTTGAGCGTCAGAAGGTGCATGCATGTGTGTGTGTACATGTGCGCATGCACACATGAGTGGTGTGTGCACATGGTGTACAGATGTATGAACAATGTATGCACGTATACAAGTGCTGTCTCTGTGCTGGGTGCACATGTCATAGCATGCATGTGCATGTGTGTAAGCATGTGAGTGGTGTGGGTGTTCATATGTGCACATGCAGTATGAGTGTGTGTGCTATGGAGCTTATGTGTGTATCAGAGCCTGAGCCTGCACCTAATCATTCACTTTAGAAGAAAGTTTCCACTAAGGCAGGAAGAACGTTAAATGCACAGTGGACACTGTTTTTAGATTCTGAAGGGTGCTTTTCAAAAATGAACAGAGAAATATTTTTCCACTACAAGTGACGTATTTCCAAAGCCTCCTTTGCAGCTCAAAGTTTAGGCCTGCCCCTCCGGGGCTGGTATCATTCCTCACACCAGCTTGCAGCTCTTAGTGGGGTACAGCCCCTCAGCCATGCCCTGGTCTCAGCTGAGAGCTTAGATGAGCACTGTAGCTGCCTTTGCAGGTGCTGGGGTAAACCCACCTGAGGAACTGATTCACATGACTGTGTGAGTAGCTGTGGCCTTTTAACATCAAGGCATGTCTGTGTTTCAGACTAGGATTAGAGTCTAATTGGTGGCATTCCAGGGATCTAACAAAGCACAGTAGGAACTTCAAGGAAGAGAGTTGGAAGAGGAGAGGAGCTGGCTTATGTGCTCAGACGGGAAACCTTCACCAAGCCTGTGTGACGCCTGACCCTTGCCCAGTGGCCTCCTATCATGGAGTCCTCCACGACAAGGGTAGATACTGGGGCTTCTGAAGGTTCCCTATGGTGGGAACTCAGAACTATGGAGAAAGAAGGTCTGCAGAGCTCCTGCCCAGCCCCTGCCTCTGGGATTCGTACTGACAGCTCTTCTAGAGCAAGCCAGGCTCAGTCCTGCACTCTGCATTGCCACAGGAGGGTCAGGATAGTGGACACGTATCTGGGACAGGCCAACTCTGCTGGCAAGAGTGTCCTGGGGCTCGGAGGGGCTCCGGTTACCTGGTTCTGACCCTCCACCCCTTCTGTCACTGCACACAGGCCAGGCTTTCAGGTTGACCACTTTCAGCGCAGGCCAGAAGTACATGACTGATTTACCCCAAACCTGGGCTCATGTCAGGCGAGATTCATGTGTGTTTCATGCCACACCCAATTACACTGAAAAACCAATAACTTAGGAGGGTAGAGGAGCCTGAGCTCTCCACTTACCTGCAGTCCCAAATATTGCCATTACCGCTGAGTAGTAAAGCTGGTCCTTCTCAACCATATGTCTCCTGCTCTTTCCTCAGTTTTTGTTTTGAATGTGACCTATGTGTCCTGTGACTCTGATCACATCTCCTTTCTTGTAAGCTTGTGTGGTACAGGAAGGGGGTTTCACAGCACTTTGCTTGTTCTCAGTCTCTTGACATGGTCCTGCCAAGGCCTCCTTCCCTAGCTTGGCCCTTGGCTTCCACAGTGGGCACAGACTCTATCCTCTCTTCTGTCTGCAGAGTCCACAGCCTCTGCCTGCTGTTTCGGTGGCGGAGCTTAGCTGTATGGTTCCCCAAAGTATGGCGCCAGAGGTCCAAATTTCAATCACTCCCTACCCCAGCTCCCCAGTGCCTGCCTCTGAGGTGTCTAGTGTTCAGTATCTTGGGCCCCTCCAGCCAGTCCTGCCTAAAGATCATCCACTAATTGCTTAGAACATCCATGAGATGGCCAGTGTTGCTGGCCCAGGAAACTTGCTCAGATCCTGAGAGCTCACAACAGTCCAAGCCTGTAGGTATCTAGGACCTGACCTTGGCTTGGCCTGTGTCTGTATCCCTTCATGCTGCTGTCACAAAGTGCAATGTGTACATGGAAACAAAAGAAATGTGTTCCTCACAGTCCTGGGGTTCAAGGTCGCAGTGCGGTAGCTCTGGTGTCTGGTGAGGGCTGCTTTCTGGTCACTACGTCATTGCATAGAAGCGCTAACCCCATTCATGAGAGCACCATGCTCCTGCTCTCATCACACCCGCAAGTCCCGGCTCCTAATACGTCATCTGGGACTTATGACTTCAGAGTAGGAATGGGAGAGTACAGACATGCAGAGCACAGGAGGTGGAACCACAGCAGCCTATGGCTCCCAGCAACACTGAGGTGGGGATAGGACCCGTTCTGTCTGAGGCAGTGAGGAGTCTCTGTGGTTGTCACCTCTGAAAGGCCACACAGGGAAGAGCCTGGGTGCAGCCCAGTGGCACAGGCCAGACCATCTCTGAGAGTGGAGCTGGCCTTTCAATTGCCCAGCCTGCCAATGTGACTTTGTCTACAAATGTAGTCATTTTTAACCCAGGTGCCTGGCTCACTACCTATAAAAGGGGCTGACATGTCCCCTGAGGAGGTCTTGGGGAGCACCTGGCTTGTGGACTGGCATCCTGGAGTCTAGGGTGCCATGTGACAGTTGAGCCCATCCTGTCCAGGAGGCTGATGTCAGAGACACCCAAGGGCGCCCTGCACACTGGGTTCCACTGAACAGCTTGCAGATCTATCCAGCAGACCCAGCCTGTTGCAGAGTGAATGGCATGCAGTATTGGGAGCACAGGAGGCTGTCTGCCTGGGACAGGCCTCAGCTGGGGAGTGCCTCCAGCTCAAGGGGCAGCCAGTAGGACAAGGGAGAAAGGATGATGGGATCACAGACTTCCTCGAACTCCTGGGTCTGTACTTGGCGTGCACTTTTCCCTAGCCATTGTGAGAACACCCAGTTCTGACAGGAGAGCCAGCTAGGTCTGGCAGCAGAGTTTGGGAGATGACAGTTGGTAGGTAGCTCTCGACACATGGTCAGTTGACTGCACAATAACTGGCTCACACAGCCCTGATGGCATCTGGCCAGAAACACTGGACCTTTCAGCCAGCGAGGTCTCATCTGGGCTGAGGATTTAGCTCAGTGGCTTAAGCGCCTGCCTGGCAAGTGCAAGGTCATGAGTTTGATCCCCGGTACAAAAAAAAAAAAAAAAATGGACCTATTCTGGTTGTCTCTCAGTTTCTACCTTTTTCAGTACCCTGGCATGCTTTGGTCTTCTTGCTGTTTTTCCTCACTTCCTCCAGCATAGCTCATATACCAAGTGCAAGGAATCCTCCAACTCAGACTTCCAGGCAATAGAGCCTAGTTGCTTATGAACCCCTGACTTAGAGAACCCAGCACTGGCACTGCCCTGGGCTCTGTCTAACTCAGTGAGCAGAAGCTTGCTCTGCACCCCAGGGGGTCTTTCTGTATGTGCCGGGTATACACGAGTGTGCACACCTGTGCCTGCATGAGGGACTCTGCAGAGTGTGGGGGTGCTCAGCCCTGAATTTGGGTAGAAAAATCATTTCTAGACTACATGGAATCTCAAAGCCTTTTGACATTAATTTATTTTTAAATGAGAAAACAAAACAAAAACATCGTATGTGTTGCAGTAAGGAGAGCTCTCTTTGCCCACACATTTACATTTGTGGAGATTAGACCGAACTTTAACAAAACCAGCAGGAAGTAGAATATTTTACACCATTTTCTAGACACACTGTCTGATAGACAGCTCAGAGGAACCACACTTGATGTTTAGGCCTTCCTTGCCACAGTAAAAGTAAAAATAAATAGATATGGTTTGAATATTTTTATTTAATCCCATGTATCAAAAATATTATAATTTCAATCCATAATCGATGTAAAAATGTGATGTTTTACATTCCCTTTTCACATGAACCCTGAGCCCTCCATACATTTTATACTTACAGTTCACCTCTTGCAAGCATGCACATTTTTGGTGCATATGCGTATCCAGAGGCTACTGTGCGAGACAGGGCAGCTTAGCTCTCCTCTAAAATGATTTGGAGGGGATGCTGGCCCTTGCTGTCCACACAGCAGGGCACTGGTACATGGGAAAAATCCACAAATGCAGGACACACTGAGCACAGGAGGTTCCTATTTTTTTCCCACAGCTAGTCAAGAGAAGGCAGATCCACGGCCACCAGCACACCCCACCACCGTCATCCCCATCACTGTCATCACCACCATTTTCATCACCATCACTACCGTCACCACCCTCACCAACCACTACCACCACCATCACCTTGATTACCACCTTCATCACCACAGCATCGGCAGGATTCACTATCATCACCATCCTCACTAGCCACTGTGATCATCATCACATCATTCACTGTCATCACAACCCTTATCAACCACCATCACCACCGCTCAGCATACCACTACAAATACCACACTGTCACTAACACCGCTCTCACCATCCAGCATTACCATCACCCTAATCCCACCACCACCGTCATCACGGTTATCACCATCAGCACCACCAGCATCACTGCCATACCAACTTTCACCACCACCAAGGCCTAATCGTTTAGGGATCACCCCAGTACACCATCCTCAGGTGTTCAGCCCCAGAGGTTCAATTCACTCAGCACCCCTGGCCTCCCAATGGTCCTTCTGGGAAGCTGGAGCGAAGGGGTGGGGCTGAAGGCAGTTGGAAGCTGTGCTCAAGGCCCAGGTGTCACAGGCTAAGAGCCAGCTCCTACCATTCCATGGGGAGACCCTGTATACCCTTGGCCTCTTAAGAGCTCAGGGTGGTCACTTGGCCTGGACGCCTAGGCCTGGGTTCCCGCCTAAGCTCTTCTCCACTCCTATTTGGGTACACAGAGGACCCACTTTGGGAGTAGGTCCCCAGGCCTTTCGTGGGGGCTTCACTCTCCCATTGGCTACGCAGCCTCCTCTTGGCCCCATCTGCCTCTTGGGCAGTTGGCACACTGTCAGCTCATGAACGCACCTCATCCTCTGGGGCGCCCTTCTGCAGACGGGGCTGCCAAGTGCGCCCGCCAGCTGGAGGTGTCGCTGGCGCTCAAGTCCTCCCCAGCTGGCTTACAGCTCACCGAAATACCTGGGGCTTATAGTAATCTCCTTTCTTTCCTCTTGTCAGTCAGCCAAAGCCCAGGGAGGTGGCTTTGTCTGGGCAGCCGTCTCGCTAAGCTGTGAGCACAGCTGTGGAACCCAGCAGAATAGCAGGCTTGGATTTTTCACCATCTTCTCATTTCAGCTTATGTGACTGAATGGCTTGCAGCTGCTTCAAAGGGATGTGCCCTGTCACTTTATTCACTGTGTCTTAGTGGGGGGGGCAGCACAGCTGGGGCAAATTAAAACCCCACCTACTCAGGCCCGAGTTGCTGCGCGACACATAGCCACCATAAACTCAGACTTAGATGCTTGGCAAAGTGGCCTATTCACAAGCAAGGCAGAGATGGAAAGCATGCCAGTATGCCAGCCCTTGTGCAGGCCCGTCACCCAGTGCACACCTGAGCGAGACCCCTAACTGCATCTGTATCTCCTGCAAAGACCCTGGCGTGTGCTCAGATCTCAGGCCCCATACTCTTGTCCCTGCTGAAGGCCATGCTCTGGTTTCTCATAAGTGTGTACTGCACTGCAGTTCACCCGAAACCTTCTGCTCAGACTGATCCCTTGCATGGCAAGTGTTCCCCACGGAAGCCTCATTGCCAGGTCCTGGCACACTTACCCTCCTTCCCACACTCAGGAAGCATAGTCACTCGGGGAAAGCAGTCATGTGCCTTGCAGCACCTGGGGACCCAAGATGCTCGGCACTTTACACCAGTGGGAGAGGCTCAGAAATGAAATTAAGCTGGGAGAGTTGAAGTAAACCACTAAGTTGAGATGTGACAAAAGGGCCTTAGGTAAACTGTAGTTTGTGAGGATTTGTTCTCCTGGATATAAAAATACTTCTTCTTCTTCTTCTTCTTCTTCTTCTTCTTCTTCTTCTTTTTTTTTTTTTAAGCTTTTTGCATTTACTGGCATCTCTCAGCCAATGCCAAGGTGCCTGAGATGCATAAAAAGTGTTTTTCCAAACTGGAAATCTGAAATAGAAGCACCAATAAAAACAGATCCCAGATTTACGGTCATAGTTTTTCACTTCTCTCTCTCTTTCTCTCTCTTATATTTTTCTGTCTTCCAGTCTGCATGGGACTGCTGAGAAGAGGACTTGGTGGTAGCATCAAGGTTTGGTGCACCAGGGACGTGCTGAGGGTCCCCTGGAGCTGCTCCTCACCGCTGGTCAGGACTGCTCCTTTATGAGGGCCCAGCCCTGTTCAGGATCCTGTGCCTCACTGGGGGCTGCTGCCTCGATGTGGGCGGGCTGGGAGGGGCCCAAGGCCTCAGGGCCTCATCTACACCGTGTGAACAGCTGTTTTGGCAACTGTGAGCAAAAATCAACTTGGGAGTGAATGCAAATTTGCAAAATGTGGTGGAAGATGGTTAAGAACCATATTCTTCAATCGTCTTTTGCAGTTCTGCACCGTTTCCCAGGTGCTTCCAGAGGCCAATCTGCCCCTCTGTGTTCCTTTGCATTCTTCCAAAAGGCTTTTCCTTTTGACTGGCAGACCCCACACAGCTGCTGTTTACTGGGACAGTCTTCAACTAGAGGCCTTGCCTCACCACATCAGCTCTGTCCCCACTGTCCACCAGTGGCAGCCATATCCCCTCAGTGCTGAGGGCAGCTGTGCAGTGGCCATTGGCTCCATTTTAAATACTCTTTTAGCTTCACAGGCGCAGAGAACTTCATTTTATAATATTTTTATGTGAGCAATCAGCAAGGCAAGGCCTCCCTTGTGAAAAGTCATAACAGAGCTGTATGCCAGAGGTGCTGTCTCTCCAAGTTAAACACAATATCACATTTGCCTTAAAATTGTTTTAAGTGAAAGCAATTAGTTTGATCATTTGCCAGATTTCATTTTTAAAGCTCCAACCATTTAGGAGTTAAAACTCTTAACCTGATTTCCACTCTAAACTTTATAGGAACCAGAAAAGGCAGGATTGTTGGGATCCCAAATTCATCTGCTGCCAGTGAAGCCAAGCTGAAAAAAACAAAAGCATTCAACACAGGATTGTGGTGGAGAACAGGGTTCACGAGCAGCACGTGTAAGCCGTGGGGCGACCTAATCCCACCGGCGCCAAGCCCTACCCTCGGCACCTCCACATTCTCCTAGCTCTGTCTTCAGCTTTGCAGAGTTGTGGGCTTCGAGTACAATGGGGTTCAGCTAACTGTGTGCAGGATCTGCATGCATCTCCTCAAGGATATGGCGAGCCCTGGCCAGACACGGTGGAGGGGCCTTGGCTGGGCTGTGACTGTCACTCCATGCATTTGGCTCCGGTTTTTATCTATTTCCTTCATTATGCACATGCCACAGTCTCCATTATTTCATCAAGACATTTTCCTATTACTCTGTGTAAATTTAGATTTTCACTGAGGAAATACAGTTTTAAAAATTTTGATATTTTTTACAACCACAATCATAAAATAACATCCTTGGGCATCACTTCTACACCACTGCTCATGTGCAAGTCTTTCAACATTTTTTTTTATTTAAAGAGAATAAAGAAGAATAAAAATGATACAGCATTTCAAAACAAGATGATAGGAAATTAACAATGGTTATTATATTGCATGTTGTTGTCTTCAAAATAGTTGCTCAGATTGCCAGCTATAGACATGCAACATTGATCAAACAATATAAGCATTAAGTGTTCCTTTCAATGAACTAATAGAATGAATAATATAACTATCTTAGCTGTATTCCCCTTCCTTCTTTTCTCCTTTTCCCCATCCCAGTTGTTCTTTCCTTTTGAACAGTTTCTTTCCCTTTCACAATATCTATACATTTTGAATCTTATTTACTCTTTCAGTTTCTCACACTAGGGAGACAATACATTGTTTACACATGTGAGTTTGATTTATTTGACTTATGAGTATGGTCTCTAATCACATCCATTTACCTATAAAAGCCTAGAGTTTATCCTTATTTGTAGTAGAGTAGTACTCCACTGCATAAAAATATCATACTTTTTTTTTTTATCTATTCCATGGTTGATGGGCATTTGGGTTGTTTCCAAGATTTAACTATTATAATTTGTGCTGCTATAAACATGGGTGCACATCTATTGCTGTAGTATTATGTTTTCAGTTTTTCTGGGAAAATACCCAGAAGGGAAATTGCTGGATTGAATGGGACCTCCACTCCTGGTTTTTTGAAGAATCTCCATCCTGATTTTCACAGTGGTTGTACCAGTGTGTACTCCCACTAACAGTGGAGAAGTGTTCCTTTTACCACACAGTCCCACCAGGATTTGTTATTGGTTGATTTCTTGATGACAGGCTTTCTTTGTGGAACGTGATGAAATCTCAATGTTGTTTTAATTTGCATTTCTCAAATGACCAATGATGTTGAACATTTCTTCATATATTTGTTTGGTATTTGTATTTCTTTATCTGACAAGTGTGTATTCATCTCAGATGCCCATTTTTGGATTGGGTCTTTGAATTTGGGGGCCTGATATTTTTTAATTCTTTATATTTTCTAGATATAAGTCCTTTGTCTGAGGGACTGTGGGCTAAAATCTTTTCCCATTCTGTGGGTTTTCTTTTCACTCTGTTTTGATTTCTTTTGATATGCAAAAATTCTTTAATAAGATGAGATCCAAGTTGTTGATTTTTTGAAGTACTTTCTGTATAGTTTGTGTTTTGTTCATGAACTCTTTGCTTATGCCTGTGTCTTCAAGATTAAACACTAAATATACTGGAAATCAAAGTGGATCAAAGATCTAGATATTAAAACAGAAACACTGATTTTTAAAAGTTCTTTATATGTTCTAGATAGAAGTCCTTTGTCTTAGGGACCATTGGCTAAAATTTTTTTCCCAATTTGTGGGGTTTTTTTAACCTGTTGGTGATTTCTTTCGAGGTACAAAATCTTTAATAAGATGAGATCCCAGTTGTTGATTCTTTGAATATTTCCCATGCAGTTTGGTTTTTGTTTATGAACTCTTTCCTATCCCTATGTCTTCAAGATTTCTACCTACTTTCCCTTCCAATAGATATATAGATGATAGTTTCTGTTTTAATAGATTATAGTTTCTGTTTTAACATTTAGACCCTTGATCCATTTTTACTTTAGTTTAGTGCATGTTATCAGACATGGGTCTAGTTTTGGTTTTTGGCATATAGAAAGCCAGTTTTTTCAGCACCATTTATTAGGGGCTTTCTTTCAGGGAACTTGATTAACCCTTTTGTCAAAGATAAGGTGGCTGAGTTTGTCTGTAGTGGGGGCTGTATCTTCTAATTCATTTCATTGATCCTCAGGAACCAGTACCATGCTGGTTTTACCACAGTAGCTTTGTAGTATAATTTCAAGTCAGGGATTGTGATACCTCCTGCCTTGCCTCTATTACCCAGGTTGACTTTGCTATTCTAGTTCTCTTCTGGTTCTAGATGAATTTTTAGGAATATTTTCTCTAGATTTGTGAGGTATGCTAATGGTATTTTGATCAGGATTGTGTTAAATCTATACAAATAGTTTTGGTCATTTTCACAGTGTTGGCTCTTCCTATCCATGAGCAAGGAAAATCTTTCCATTTTCTGAGATCCTCTTCAATTTCAAGTCTTTCAACTTTGATTTTTCACTTCCATTTATAAAACATGTGCCTTGCGGCTGCTTGGAAATTCTTCTGAGTTTGAGGCATGACTTGCCTGCTTTCTGTTCAGGAGGGTCAGTCAGTACAGGTCTCCAAGGTCTCTCTATTTCTCTCTCCCTTCACCTTTGTAGTTGCTAGTATGATTCTAAGTCAGCGAGTCTTGTGGTTATCTTATGCAGCTACTGTTCTTGGGTGGCCCTGGAGGGCATCTGCTGACATTGACAGATACTGGCATCTGTCATACTCCTATATAGGAGAAGACAGAGTCTCAATTTGTAAAAATTTTTACTATTTAATTGCACAAGTAATACTGAATACATTTGGATATTTTTAGGCAAATCTCAGGTATCATGTCCTTTCTTCCACAAATACTGCCATGTGTTTCTGAAGGGTAAGAGCTTGCTCCTTAACTTCACCACAACATCATTTTCTTACCCAGCTAAGCTGGAAGTCACTGCTGGGTGCCACCAATTTCCTTTCCTTGCCCAGCGGTCTCCTTATGGCATTCAAGTGTCATTGGGCACGAGGATAAATCTCCAAGCTTCAATCTGGGAGGCCCTGGGACTAGGTTTCAACTGTAGGCTCTGGCTGGATGATGTGTATGTGACACATGCAACTTCCTAGCAGGACATATGAAGAGCAAGGACCTCCCTCCCCTCTTCCTGGGAGGCAACATGGCCTTCACGGCAGGGTAGGAGCAACCTCGTCAGACCACCAGATGGGCACCACCTGCCTTGGAGGCTAAGCTATAAGAGAGGAGGAGCTGCGTCTCTGGAGGAGACCTACCTACCAGCTTAGGTGCCTTGGGAAACAAACAAGCCTCTTGGTTATTTAAACCATAGTTACTTTGGCCTTTGTTATAGCAGCCAAACCCAGATGCTAAAATATCACGATCATACATTCTTTCTCATAGAAATTGTGTTTACCTGGCATTAATAGCTTCCTTGATGTTTGTTTGTTTTACAGTACTGAGGATTAAACCTAGGGACTTTTCACTGAACTACATCGCCAGTCTCTTTTTTAATTTTTATTTTAAGACAAGGTCTTGCTAAGTTGCCCAGGCTGGGCTTGAACTTGCAATGCTCTTGCCTTGGCCTTCTAGAGTACTGGGATTACAAGTGGGTGCCCCTTTGCCTGGCTAATGCTTTGGGTTTTTTAAATGCTTAGCTCATATGCCCATCATCAGCTCACTCCCAAGCTCTCTGTCTGCGCTGGACATCTCTCAGGGGTGAGGCTGTGGGCTGCAGGTCTTTCCTGGAGATGCCCCCACTTGCAGCCTGTAATCTGGTTGCTGCAGCACCGTGACCTCAGGAATTCCCTCCCCATGATCTCAGAGGCCTCGTTCCCCACTCCTCTGCCTCATGATTTGCTCTCTCTTGATGGGGCACATCCTCTGAGAGCCTCTCCATATGTCTTGCCATGTGTTTTCTCTTTGTTCTTGACAGATATCCCAGTTGGATTTAGGTTTCAGGCAGGAAATTCTTTTCCTCAGAAGCACGAATGCCTTGGTCACTGTCCCTTTCTTCCCATGCCTTTCTCACTGCTTTTGTGTGTCACTTATGCCTCACTGGAAGCTCCTGAGCGCTTTCTGGTCTTGAAAGCTGCTCTCTGCAGGATCAGAATCTGAACCTCTCATCAGGCCTTCTCATGACAGTGCCAGGCATCAGCTGCTGGTCAACCAGTACTCCAATTCTGAAACTATCTCGTGCTGTTTCTTTTTCTGTGTTCCATCCCACTCTCCATCCTCTCTCTCTCTCTCTCTCTCTCTCTCTCTCTCTCTCTCTCTCTCTCTCTCTCTCTGTCTCTCTGTCTTTGGGTAGAAGTTGAACCTCTTGGGTTGACAATTTACAACACCCCAATTTACAATACCCCTTCCTTTCCTCTTCAGGTGTTTTTGTTCACCTTTTCAGATAGCTCAGATTTCCCTCCAGCTTTTCCCTTGAATTTCTATTTTTTTGTACCATCATTTTTTAATTTCCAAGCATTTATTGTTAAATTCTGCATAGTTTTTTACATTACAATACTTTTTAAAATATCATTCTAAATATATCTTAGAGCTTTTCCTGCTTCCTACATCCTCTATGCCTCTTCTCTGCTCTTTTTCTATTTTCCTCTTTCTCATGCCCTAGCTGATAGGGTTTTGGTAAATGTGTAGTTGACAATTGGCTGGCCTGGAGAGAAAGCTGTTCAAGTATTGTCCAATTTCCACAGTGTAAATATTCTCATTGTGACCTATTTCAAACTAACAACAACTGGCTCTCAAATTAATAAACATCTTTCATGAGCCAGAAAAGCCAGATGCAGTGCAAAGCTGGCTACAGGTTTCTCACAATGTCCTGGGTGCCTCAACTGTCCACTCCCATTGGAGAGAGAGGATGCTGTGCAGGGCCCGGGATCAGGCCTCGGTCTGTGTTGAAGAACAATCCACGCACCGTCTGCTCCGCAGTAAAGAATGCACACAGTGGCTACAGTGCATCTGCAGGTTTTAGCCACACTTGCGGTGAGTCCATGGGGAACTTTCATCACCTCCACAGGACTCACAGCCTTAGTCTTCACCTCCAGCCCCACACTGCCAGCTCTGAGGGAGACGGTGAGGAGGCCGGGGTGAGCCCTGAGACTCAGTGTCACCTGTCATTTCATCTTACATTTCAGACATTCTTTCAGCAATTTGAGTCCCCAAAGTCAAACTCGTCTGACTCGGCTCACAGACTCTGCTGGGACGGAGAAAATGCATCCCACAGTGCTGAGTGTGTGGTGAGGTCATCTCTGAGGTCTCTGTGCTTCTTCCAAAACTTGATTGTGTGATCTTCAACTAAACCCATGACGAAGTTTTTGGGATCCTGGTTATTTCTGAGGGCTTTGGGACACAGGACGCTCCTTGAACACTTTGCCTAGTTGCTCCCTTGTTCCACATACTCAGGCTTACAACCTCCCACTGCCTGCTGTCAGCCCCTGTTGCTCCCCGAGATGGCGAGGCCTGCATCAGGCAGTCTGAGCCAGAGAGGGAGTAAGAAGCAGTAAGGTGAAGACAAAGCAGTGTCCACACTGCAGCAGAGCTGGAGTGCCAGGGCTGACTCAGGAGGGAGAATTCAGACATTCAGAGGTCCTGAAAATTGCATGTTCTTTGTGCTCAGATCATCCATAATTGTAATTTAGGAGGAAATCAGACAGCCAAGAATCGGGCTGACTGCCCAATGGCATTTTTGAAATGAAGACCACATCTCTCAAGTACCCACTCTGCTGCCAGATGATTCGCTGTGGGCTGACTAACCCTGCCTCTCCTCCAGACCCCTCCGCCGAGGCCAGCACACACCACCAGCACTTGGTGGTCTAGTGCCCCTGCCCAGGGAGACAGTGCTGTCGATGCTCTCGCTCCTCCCCAGGGCGCCCTCTGCAGTTTGGTGCCCACCCAGGACCCCAGGAAGGTGGCTTCCCAGACAGGGAATCACTCTCCATCCTCACCCCAGTGAGGAGTCTGACATCCAGGTTAACAGAGAATGAAAGCTGCTCTCCACTTGCTTCCATCAGTCTTAATTATGTGACCCTGACAGCTATGATTGCTTCCCTAAAACACGCAATAAAATGTAAAAAGCCTAAATGACCTGTGGCTCCCAGAAGTTACTACAAGGAAATAGCAACGAGCACTTTTCCTCACATAACACTCTGTGAGCGGTGCATCTGAGGCACTTTGGGGTAAGGGTCCCGGCCCCCTACCCTTTGTCTTGGGTCACTGCTGCAGTTCAGAGTTTTTTTCTGCCTTCCAAGAACCTAGCTGTCTAGTGTGGCTGAATTCAATCGATTTCATCTTAGCAATACTCTGCAGGGAAAGAAACGGCCAGTCCTAGATCTGGGCCTGGAGCCTTGCAGAGCTCCTTTGCTGTGCCCAGAGGCCTGTCATTCAGGGCCGTGAACGCCAAGGATGGGGTTGTGCCAACCTTCTCAGACATACTGGGTCCCCTCCCTGTGGCTCTGCCCCAGAGCTGTTGCTGGCTACTGTCACCCTCAGCTCCAGACACAGCTCCATCCTAGGTTCTTCCTTAAATGTGCTTGTTTCCAAATATGAAAGACAGTGACAGCGTTCACCCCCAGCAGGTTTATCTAGCTTCCCAGGGATCACAATAAGAAGATTCTCTGAGAAGACACAATTTTCTTCCTAGGATCCTGGCATGGAAGGCACATGACTATTTCCCATTCAACTTTCAGACTCCTGTCTGGTCAAAACACACCTGGAGAAAGAGAAACTGGGATGGGGGGAATGGAGAAAAGAAGGAAGGGAAAAAGCTATATATATATATATATATATATATATATATATATATATACACAAAACTACTATATATATATATGACAAAACTACTATATATATAAATATATATTTAAAATATATATAAATATATATTTAAAATATATATAAATATATATTTAAAATATATATATAAATATATATAATATTTATATATATAAATATATATAATATTTATATATAAATATATAAATATATTTAATTATATATTTAATATATATAATTAAATATATAATATTTAATTAATATATAAATATATAAATATAAATATATATTATAATAAATATAATATTTATATATATTTATATATATATTATAATAAATATAATATTTATATATATTTATATATATTTTTAATATATATTTATATATATAGTAGTTTTGTCTTTGAAAAACTGAAAAGAAAGTTTTGTGCTAATATCGTTTGGACAATTAAATGCCTATATCTTGTAACCTGAGTAACTCATTTAAAGATAACAATACACAGTGTACTAAACACTAATACTGTATTATCTTGTTCCAAAACTTTGTTTTATTTTTTTTCTCTTCAAAAAAATACACCTGTAGACTGATGGTGAGGCTGGGGGCAGTTCCCATGGCAAGGTGGGTATTGTGGTGTCTCCAGCAGCACACATGGAGTGGCATCAGGAAGCCAAAGGGCGATGTACAGCCCCGGTCCACCTGTTCTGTGTTATTCTGCTTACTAGTGACGCTTTTGCGGATACTGGAGATGTGGTACTTCTGAAGAAGCGCTTGCCTGTTCTCTCAAATGTATTTAAAATGACTTTCCAGATTTAAGATACTTCTCCATTCCATACTGAGGAATAATTATCAGCATAACCAGAAGCTCTTAATTTGAAATTCTTTTCTATTCTTTCAGCTTTGTTTTCAGTTCTAACATTTACTCAGAATGCTTTGGTGGAGTACAGCTGTGGTCAATGCCAGGTTTTTAAGCAATATTTATACAGCACAGGTAATGGGCACTAAAGCCAGAGCAGAGAGCATCACTCTCCAATGGAGTCCAAGGGGTGGGTTCCCAAAGGAGGTGCCAGCGTGCATGAAGGGGAGTAGCGAAATAGGACAGGGTCGTGCCAGTCCTCTCAGACATGTCGGGTCATCTGAAGAGAGTGAATAACCCACTAATCAAAGTATTAAGTGTTCTCAGAAGGCACCCAGGCATTCATAAGCCAGAACTTCAAGCCCTCAGTACTTTCTGATGTAACTTTTTGACAAGTCTCTGCCACAGATACAGTTGCAGACAGGGAATCTGAGGCACAGGGAATTTGCATGGTTTGTGCGAGGTCAAATAGAAACATTGCAAGTGGCTAACTTCAGGTTCAAATCCAAGGCTGGCTGATTCCAGAGACCTGTGATTTTAAAATTGTAGTAGAACTTACATGCAGGCAGGTGCACATGCAGTAAGCCCCAGCTTGGTGAAATTTACATGGGTACACACCCCCCGAAGCTACCTTCGGAGCAAGATGGAGGATGTCTTCAGCACCCAGAATGCTATCACTATTCTGACTTTTATTACTGTGGTTGTATCTGCCCATTTCTTACAGTCATCAAGTTGAAATTTAATATTTTGTATTATGTCATTCCTGGTCTTTTCACCCAACATTTCCTCTGAAATTAGTCCTTCATGTTTATATTGATGGATTTCCTTTCATGCTGTACAGTATTCAGTGTATGGATACAACACAATTCATTCATTTAGCTGTGCCACTGTTGATTGAGCTCTAACTTGTTACCAGTGTTCTGATATTACCAATAAAGCTTTTATAAAACTCAAGTGTATTGTGAACAAAAGCACTTCTTCTGTTGGGCATAAACCCAGGAGTGAAGCCAATGGCTCACAGGGTATTTGTGTGTTTAGCTTTCGCTGAGAATGCTGAATGGTTTTCCAAAAACACTTGCACTGGTTTAGGCTTCTATCCTCAGTGTAGTGGAAGACTATTTCCTCCATATCTTCGCTGACACTTGGCTTTGTCAGTCCTATGAATGTCAGTCATTCCAGGGGGAGTTATAGCATCTCATTGTGAGTATTTTCCTAATGAATAAAGGTGCAGAAACATTTTCAGATACTAATTGGTCATTTGGATATCTTCTACTGGGAAGTACGTATTTGAATCTTCCGCCCATTTAAAAAACTGAGTTGTTAGTATTTTTCCTCATTAATTTGTGAATGTGCCTTATATTTTGGATATTTATTGCTACATGTATCATATTTAACTTATGCGAGTCTAGTTTTCCTCTTCACTTTTTGAATGTTATCTTTTGATGAGCAAATAATTATGATTTTAATGAAGTCTAATTAAATCAATCTTTTCTTTTATAGTTCAAATTTTCTGAATCTTACTTAAGAAACCTTTGCTTACCTCAAGCTCATGAAGATGTTCTATTCTTTCTTCTAGGAATTTTATTCCTTTACGTTTCATATTTAGGTCAAGAATCCATCAAAGGCTGCCTACTTTCCTCTGTACTTCTCCCCTTTAGACAAATGGAGAAGATGAGAACCCAAATAGGACAGCAAAACAGGAAGGGAGAAGAAGGTCTCCACCTCCTCCTTATCCTCATTTATTCTTCTTGCATCCCTCATTCAAATGCTAAAGGATAAGTTCAAGGAAAGTCCTCTCATTCTAAGCTGAGGGCTGACTTAGCTTTCTAAGGGAAAGGGAATGCTCACACTGGCTTGTGTGTTTCCCTCAACAAGTTGAGGTCAGGAAATAGCATGGTGAGTTAGGCATGTCGGTGACATCATTGTCACAGGCCCTAAACCAAAACATTGTACTACTGACAAGCCGATTCTGCACACTGGCTCAGCCCAGGGCTGCCCAACCAGGCTGAGTGGGTCTATCCTTACCTTCCCTCTCCCTGCGACCTCAATTGACATATGACTCCACTCAGGTCCCACAGAAAAAGAAACAAAGTGGACCAGCACTGTCAGCTGCTGAGTTCATATCCACACCGCTAGGACAGTGGATTGTGCCCCAGGGGCTCTGCTGGGCCCAGTTATTCATGCCCAGCTTCTGCATCTCAGTTAAGAAAGCCAAGAATCTGCAGAGAGGTGGAGATTGCCTGAGGTGAGTTCCAGTGACCTGAAGAAAGTTAGAGACCTACATTCTGGCTTTTGAGTTCCTGGGGAGCTATCAGGATGCTGGACTGGGTCCAGCAGATTGCAGGGCCTCAGTCAACCATGCTCAGTGGCCTTGTTTCAGTCCAGGAGGCAGGAACCTTGCTCGAGGACTCTGGGCTCAACTGGGCTGGCCTGGGGACAGCTTATGGCCAGCACTGCCAGCTGCTGAGTTCATATCCACTCCCCTAGGACAGGGGATGGTGCCCCGGGGGTTTGTCTGGCCCCAGTTCTCCACACCATGCTTCTGCCTCTCAATTTAGGGGGCCAAGTACCTGCAGAGGAGCTGAGACGGCTCCAGTAGCTGAGGGAGCAGGAGGAGATTTGCAACACACCCAGAGGAAGCTTTGGAACACCACTCAAACCAAGGAAATAAAGAAAAATGACAAAAGGAAAGACCAAAAGGCAGGCTCAAATCACCAGCCCATCCCAAGAAAGCCTGGGAGCTATGTACATAGAAGAAAATAGAAGCCATACACCTGAAATGACTGAAATGATATCAGCTGAAATAAAGAAGCAACTAGGAGAAACTATGGAGAAATTCAAATTAGAAATAATTGCCCAGGTAACAGAAGAATTGATAAAAGTAGTGAAAGAAATAGTGAACACATTTAGTGAAGACACAGCTAAAAAATTAGAGGAACAAAGCAAACAGATAGAATCCTTGAATGAACACTGTAAGAAACAAAGAGAATGCATAAAGCAGATTCAAAGAGATATTTAGGAAATCAAAAATTCGATTGAAAGCTGTAAAAACCGCCTCAATGAAAGTGAAGATAGAATTTCAGACCTCGAAGATAAGATCACAGCTAGTGAACAGGAAAGGAAAGATCTTTTAAAAGTAACAAAGAGTCAGGAAACAACAATTCAACAGCTGCAAGATGATGCAAAGAAAAATAACATAAGATTAATAGGGATAAATGAAAAAGAAGGGGACAGCCAAAATGATATCAAGAGGATATTTACAGAAGTAATAGCTGAAAACTCCCCAAACATGAGAATGGAAACTGACATACAGATCAGTGAAGCATAGAGAACTCCAAATAGCCATAACCAAAATAAAACTACACCCAGACACATAATAATCACCATCCCAGAAACCCACCATAAGAACAGAATACTAAAAGCTGTTAGACAGAAAAGACAGATCACCTCTAAAGGAAAGCCTATCAGAATCACAGCAGACTTCTCAACACAAACAATGAAGTCAAGAAGAGCATGGAGTGAAGTATTTCAGATCCTAAAGGAAAACCACTTCCAACCCAGACTGACATACCCTGAAAAACTGTCCTTCAAAATGGATGGAGAAATAAGATACTTCCATGACAAAGAACAGCTGAAAAATTTCATTACCACAAAACCAACCCTACAAGGAATACTGAAAGATATTCTAGATACACATAGGATAAACCCACCAAGCAAGGTAGACCATTAAATAGAATTGAAAGCTAAAGACACAACAGCAGAAAGATAATATGTCAACAATAAACCAATATATAACAGTTATAACCATTAATGTAAATGGCCTCAATCAAAAGAAACAGACTGGCAGAATGGATCAAGAAACACCATCCAACCATATGCTGTCTACAAGAAACCCATCTTACCCAAAAGGAAACCCAGAGACTGAGAGTCAAAGGATGGGAAACAGTACTTCACGCAACAGGAAACCAAAAAAAAGCAGGAGTAGTAATCCTGTTTGAGACAGTGTGAACTTCAAACCAAGAATGATCCACAGGGATAAAGAAGGTCACTACAGACTAGTTAGGGGAAAACTACAAGAGAAAGAGATAACAATCTTAAATATATATGCACCAAATTCAGAGTACATACTAACAGAAATGAAAAGTCAAATAAGCAATAACACAATTATAACAGGAGATTTTAACATGCCATTGACACAGAGGGACAGATCAACTAGAAAGAAAATCAGCAAAGAATTAACAGAACTGAATCATACCTGTGAACAAATGGACGTGATACATATATATAGATTTTTCCATCCAACAACATCAGAATATACATTCTTCTCAGCAGTACATGGGACATTCTCTAAAATAGACCATACACTAACCCACAGAACATATTTAAGTAAATGCAAAAGAACTGAAATTATCCCATGCTTGCTATCAGATCATAGTGCCATGAAATTAGAAATTAATAAAAGCAACTGCAAAAACCTCACAAACACATGGAAACTGAGTAATACACTCTTGAGCAATCAGTGGGTCACAGAGGAAATTAAAGAAGAAATTAAACAATATCTACAAGCAAATGAAAATACAAACACAACTTACTGGAATTTGTGGGATGCAATGAAAGCAGTCCTCAGAGGAAAATTTATTGCACTGAGTTCCCACATCAGGAAGACAGAACAAACACAAATAAACAACCTGA
>PVJX010007837.1:0-68750 GCA_004027295.1 Dolichotis patagonum | reverse complement strand
TCTCCTGGATCAATGTTCTCAGGGTTGGGGGCTGGGAGTTGTTTCTTATTTCTCCCTTTTGTCATGTTTTTGGTTCCTTCCATACAAGTGTACAGTGTAATGCCCAGACCCTTTTCTTGTTGGTTAAGGCTCCTCTAGAGGGCGCAGGCTAGGAGCTTTAGCCCTCTTCAATAGGTTATCAGAGATTAGAGTTCACCCAAGGGCAGTGTGCGCTAGCTCCTCCCTTCTGGGCCAGTCAAGCTTTGCAGGCCTTCACTGCGTCAGTGTGCACTGATCTCAGGGAAGTAACTGGGTCCCTGCCAGGGGCATGGCCTAGTCCAAGCAGATTCCACCAATCCGCTCGGCGACAGGAGCAACCAGCTGAAACCACTTCCTTATGGAGTTAGGACTGTCCTGCCCAAATCCAACATGTCGTCCAGTCGGTTTCTCCTTTCCCATGGGAGGGTCTTATTCCCATGACTCACTGCGTGTTGATGCCAGTCCCCCGTGAACTGCAGGGCTCCCTGAACTCTGACTTCAGCTCGGCTGCGGTGGGATTTCACGGTGCCTCTGGGTGGGTCGAGTGCAGGGCCGGTCCGGGCGAGCTGCATGCAGGGCTCTTCAGCTCTGCGCTCCAGCGGCTCAAGCCAGTTGTTTTGGTGCGGATCACTTGTTCAGGTCGGGTGGAATTCAGGCGGCTCGAGGAGGGCTCCGTGCTCGCTGATCTTAGCTTCTCTAATGGTAGTCCCAGGACCTCACATTCAAGCAGTTTTTTGCAGTTTAGTTTTTTCCTGGGTTGTGAGAGTCCATCTCTATCTGTTTGGGTCTCTCCAGGGTGTTTTATTCTGGCATTTGAGCTGTCTCTCTCAGATAGGGTCTCTCTCCTGCTACCTACCAGTCCGCCATCTTGTCTTCCCCCTTCCTGGCTTTCTCTATGAGATCTTTTCCCCACCACCCAGCCCCTCCATGGGGCTCTGCCCACCACAGGTCCACAAGCAGCAGTGCCACGCAATCATGGACTGACACCTCTGAAGCCATGAGCCAGAATCAAACTTTCCCCCTTCAAACTGAATCAGCCCAGGTATTGTGTCACAGTGACAGAGAGCTGATTAATGTAACTCCTTGAAATTTTCACCTAACATTCAATAATTCACAAAGTTCTTAACAGTATATGGAAAATGAAGTGTACATCAAAATTTGGCAAGGATTTACGAAGACTTTAAAGTTTGCGGGGGAAACTAACATAAAAGGGATTCAGAGTGTGTGATAAAACCCAGGGACAAGAGGACAATAAATACTTGAACTTAGCATGAAAACAGACATCACCATGGTCTCTTAACAAAAACACAAAAGAAACAGAAGAAAACCTCAGCCTTGCAGTGTCTGTTATATCTCAGATAACAGAGCAGCATGGCTGACAGTTTGCTTTGTGCTTGGATCACTGAGGCCCAAGGAAGAACTTGGGACTATTTCCATCTAGTGCTGCCACTTCACCATCCATGAGAAGAAAGGAAGAAAGAAGATTGCCAGTGAGAGGTGTTGAGAAGCAGATCTGAGAATATGTGTATCACAGCTGCCCATAGTCCATTGCCAGAGTGGGTGAGACCGTGTGCGACATAATGTCAAGAGAGTAGGGAAAGGGGTCTTCCAGTGTGCTCAAGACAAAAACAAAATCCTGTGGCGCATAGATAGCATTATTTTTGCCCTCTGGGGAATCAAGAAAATGCAGAGCATGTAATAAATGCATCCTAATTATGATTGTACTCAACACTATCAAATTAAAAATGATCTTTCACAGACTATTACTGTTATCAGAAAACCCACAGGAGCTTGATGGGATGACAAAGAAGTCCCTTTAAAGCTGGGCATGGTGACACACACCTGTAATCTCAGCACTCTGGAGGCTGAGGCAGGAGGATCGTTGCAAGTTGGAGACTAGCCTGGGCTACAAAGTGAGCTCAAGGCCAGCCTGAACTGCATAGTGAGACCCTGTCTCAAAAAGACCAAAAAAAAAGAAAAGAAAAGAAGTCATTGTAAATTACATCTTCAATGATTCATTTTTCTTCAATAATTCATTTTTTGGAAGAAAATGGCATCTCTCAGATTCCATCTACATTTACTGCAGTCAAACAAGAAATACATAAATGAATAGTACAAACTTTTTAAAATGTAGTAAAATCTTTATCAACTTATAAAGTATATTATGAAAAATGGTGTCTAGTATTCATATATTCATATAAAAGCCTATATTTATATATTTATCATTAACTGTTATGTTTGTTGTGTATGCCTTATTTTCTTAATGAAATTGTATTTTGCAGAATGCATGAATTTTTTTTCTTCCTGCAGCAATACTTTGCATGTGATCAGCATTCAATTACTATTGGCTAATGGATACAAAGACACTATTCATCTCTCTCAAAAAGATACATTTTAGCTGGGTATAATCCTGCCTGTAATCCCAGCATTCTGGGAGGCTAAGGCAGAAGGAGGGAACGTTTGAGCCCAGCCTTGGCAATGTAGTGATTTAGTGAGAGCCTATCTGAAAAGAAGAAAATTTTAAAAAAGAAGAAGATGAAGAAGAAGAAGTTTTTGAAGAATGCTGGGGTTTTAACTCAAAGTGCAAAGGCCTTGGGTTCACTCCCAGGATTGGGGGTGAGGAGTGTGTTACATTTCTTCTTCTAGGTTACATTTCAATATTTTCTCTTCTGAATTCCATTTTGGTATTTATTTTTATCACCTAAAATATGAGTAAGATCAAATTATATTTGTTTCAACCAAGTATCTATTTATTAACTAATCATTGAGAACCACTATACTGTGGAGACTGATAGCGCAGCTAGGAGACAGATATGGCCTCGTGGAACTGTAGTCTTTTAAGGGTAACAGACAAAGAGATGTTTACAATATATCACGATAAATATTTATAATATTAAAAGCCCAATGAGCTGGGCATGGTGGCACATGCCTGTAATCCCAGCACTTGGGAGGCTGAGGCAGGAGGACTGCCGTGAATTCAAGGCCAGGCTACCTAGTGAGGTCAAGGCCAGCTCAACTAAATAAATAAATATAAAATAAAATAAAAGTTCAATGAATCTGGGAGAACTTGGAAAAGAATAAAATAGGGAGAATAAGAAGAACATTCTGCAGAAGTTCTGCTGGAAACCACAGCACCATCCCAAAACGCAACGTTCAGTGGAAGGAGGCCCAGCTCGTGGTCAGTGCGAAGCCAGTCCTACCCCTGGAAGGGGTCCAGCCCCACTTGGTGCTCGCTTGACCTTCCAGCCAGAGCGCAGATCTGCTGACCGTTGGCTCCGCCTCTGTGTGTTTGTAGTCTGTGAGATGGATTTTGTGACTCAGCCTAATTAGACCACAAGGGGCTGGAGATACAGCTCAGTGACAGAGCACGTGCTTAACATGTAGAGGCCGTGGGGGTTCAGTCCCTAGCACCCCAAAAGAGGAAAAATAATCAGGCTGTGCTACATGTTGTACACATAAAAATCAATGAGCTCAGTTACTAGGAATATAGTTATGTCTTCAATATGTGACTCTGAAACTATCAAAGTACAATTAATTGCTTAAGCTTGCTATGGTCAATCATTAAAAGCAGATTCACAAATGCAAAGGTCAAAGCTCATCATAGACAGGTTTCTATGCCTGGTTTTGAACTGTTTAGTCCCGTCATGTTATTCGATGCCAGGAATGAATTCACTCCCTGGAGGGGGGGATATTAACTGAGGAAACAACCGAAACAAAAAGCTGCGTTTTTCTTCTCTTACAGCACTGCCTAATGACACCCTGAAATGGTGTCAGACTCCCCCCAGAAAAAGGTTTTATAAGAAAATTTATTGTCTAAGAAAATTCTTAGAGATCCCAAAGGCAATCTATAAATAAATGGATAGCTACATCAGAATCACTTGGAACTCTTAAAACGTCCTAAAGCCTCTTTGATAAATAGGTGTAAAGTCAAATCTTGTCATTTGTATTTTTCAAAAATCTAAGAAACTGTATGCTGCTCAATTAGGAAGCACTGTATACTGCTTTTCCCTCCTTGAAACATCAGTGCAAGAAAATACTTGTAACTGTGAGCGGATGCCATGCGCACTCTGACAGGCAGAGAGCCAGATGCCAGCCCTCTCCTGTGAGTCTGTGCCACTGGTGGACTGCTGAGGAGGAGAGGAAGAAGTCAACAAGACCTCTTGTGAGTCAGCACAAGAGGAGACTGGAGAGAGCTAGACACCAGCCCCTCCCAGAGCATGGTCTGGGAGACAAGAAGAGCTAAGGTCTCCCCACCCCCCCCAACCCTGCGAGCAGCCAGCTTATCCTGAGAATCACAGAGTGTGATGATAGCTAATAAGGTAAAATACAATTTAACGCTTGCAGTGTTTAGGGTTTCCCTGACTTTGCAGGCCTAAAGCCAGTAGTCTGATCATCTGTTTAGAGGATACCAATATACAGTATAACATGTATGGGGATCTCCTGAGGGTGGTAGCCATTGTTAGTTCCCTATTATCTTGTTTGAAGTCCTGTATCATTCTTATTATTTTGTTGGGTTGAGTTTTATTCTGTTTTATCTTGTTTGATTTTATTATACCTGATGGCATGAGCAGTTATTTTGAGGATAACAAGATATATTGTGGTAGCCATTTTGGATTTACTATTATCTTGTTTTGAAGTCCTGCATTGCATTCATTATTTTGTTTTTATTGGTTCTATTCTGTTTCTGTTTTGTTTGATTTTACTATGTCTGAAGATATGGGCAGCTATTTTGAAGATAACAAGAGGCATTGTGGTAACCATTGTTGATTTCTTACTATCTTGTTTTGAAATCCTATGTCACTTACACAGTCTTGTTTTGATTGGCTTTAATCTGTTCTATTTTGGTTGGTTTTATTCTAAAGTAAAATTAAGATAGGGTCTTGTTCTGTAGCCCAGCCAGCCTTAAAAAAAAAAAAAAGAAAAGAAAAGAGAAAACATATATAAAACACCAGGCCTGGAATTACATGCTTCGAATCCCAGCACTCAGGAGGCTGAAGCAGGAGGATTGCTCTGAGTTTAAGACCACCCTATACTACATAGCAAGACCCTGTCTTTAAAAAACAAACAAAAACTTATAGGAATATATTCCTGCTCACAAAAGACTTCAAAAAGCAGGAACAGGCTAGGAGTCAGATTATATCAGACTTTAAAAATTAAATTCAAAAATTAAGTATTCTTTAAAAAATATCAAACCATGTCAAAATAAGAAGACCCTTTCTACCCACATCTAAGATACCCAAGGCTCACACATGCTAACAACCATTCCATCACCAAACTACATCTCAGCTCTCAAGATTTCAAGTTACCTCTCAGTGAGGAGAATGGTTATTCCCCAAAGGAGAGGTAGAAATGATCTAAGAAAATCATAGAGAAGATAAATCTGTAGGTATGGACTTCAGTCCTGTCTCTCGCAAAGTTGTGTTTACAATAAAAAATGTAAGCCTCAGAGGTTTAATCTGGAGGATCCTGTACCCTCCCTTGCCAGTTCACTGGAAATGGCCCATGAATAATTTGGGAATGTTACATTTGAAAATTTTTGCTTTGCTTTGCTTTGCTTTGCTTTGCTTTGCTTTGCTTTGCTTTGCTTTTGCAGGGGGAGATGGAAATTTGGGTGAACATGTCCCAGTCCTCTCCAGGCTTGGTGGAAGAAATCAGCCATTCTTGTAACGTGGCACAGACATTCAGATCACTCCTTGGGGGCATGAACAGAGCTGGGAGCTGTGGACACAGAGGCCCCAGAGGTAGCATCCATGAGGGACCAGCCTGAGACTTTTTTTTTTTTTTTGTCTTTTTTGAAACAGGGTCCCTTTATGCAGTTCAGGCTGGTCTTGAGCTCACTTTGTAGCCCAGGCTGGTCTCAAACTCACAATAATCCTCCTGCCTCAGCCTCCCAAGTGCTGGGATTACAGGCATGCACTGTCACACCTGGCTTTTTTCTTTTCTTTCTCTTTTTTTTTTTTTCAGCCTGCATCTTCTCAATGGAAGATTTGACATGGCCCTACACACAGGCGCCCAGATGGGACTGCCTGCAACGAACAAGAGGCAAGGGAGGTCATGAGTTTGATCCTTAGTACCAAAAAAGAAAGAAAGAAAGAAATGCAAGGAAATCGTATGTTGCCAAAATAACTATTAAAATCTGGAAAAAAAATTATTTCCAAGGGATATATCTGAAGTGAAAGTCTGGAAAAGATAAGACAATCTTGAAGTTTTCTGGAAAGAAATAGAACATCCTTGTCTCAGGCTGGTCTGAACCCTGGACAGAAAGCTCCATGCTCTTAGAGCCACTGCATCTAAACCAAGTGACAACTGAAAATCTACTGGGATTTGCCACCCACACAAACACTACTACCAAGAAAAAAGTTTCTTTGTGCTTAGAGAAAAACAAAGCACAGAAACAAAAATCATACATATATGTGTATGCATAAGTATATAGAAAAATAGTTAAGATAGTTATACTACTGATTTTTTGTGTTTGCTGAAGAGAAAGATTCATGCTGGTACTGTTTGGACCATTGAAAGCAGATGTGTTGTGCCCTGGGTGAATGATTTGGGGGTGGTACACAATGTATGCACCATTGTTACCCCAATTGACATGCTTTGAAATTTTGTTATAGTTTTCCTCCTTCTCCTTTTTCTCCTTCTTCTCCTTCTTCTGCTTCTCCTCCTCTTCCTCTTCCTCCTCCTCCTCCTCTTCCTCCTCCTTCTTCTTCTTTCTATTTATCTTTGAATAAAACAGATTTGGGGGGGAAAGCATAAGGGCATTGTTATTGGTGCAGTTCTTATGTCAGAAATAACATAACTAAACCATTTCGACAGTATGGGAAACATTTCTGTATCCTAAAGATAAGATCATATAGACTTCACAGCCAAGTTTTCACATGTGCCATAGGTCAAGTAAGACTAATTTCACCAATTACGTCATGTAGCATTGTGAAAGAAAGGAATTCAGGGAGAAATCTGTAATTTGATTAAGTAGCCAATTAAATCTATTGTTGTAAGCAGCAAAATATATCTTCTATGACCTACTCACATAAAGAATTTAAAAGGAGTCTAAAAAGAAAGTCTGCATTACTCTTGATTTCCCAGGGTCATATTTTGTTGGGTGTAAAGTGATTTGAGTTGCTATTTCTTTTTTTTCCACATCCTAAAATGAATATTTTGTCCTTTCAGCACTAGAGATTAGAAACATCCTATGAAAAATCAGGCTTCACTCTGCTGAAAGAAATCATAATTATTCCCCCTTTATCTCAAGTGTTTCCTCCATTACTCATTCAGTGACTTTCCTTGGCCTTTTTATTTACATTTGAAAACACTGAGCACTTTAGAGAGGAAACCACCCCTCTGTGGTAAGTCCTGGCTACAGTCATTTCCCATCAGCACAACCCAGGCAGCTGGGATGTGCACGGCTCTCCCAGGTAACTAGGAGTCTTCTGAACTCTGCTCAGAGCCACATATAGTGGCTCACACAGTAATCCTTCTGGGAGACTGAGGCAGGAGGATCATCTTTAATTTGAGGCCAGCCTGGGCTACATAGTGAGCACCAGGCCAGCCTGGAATACACGGCAAGACAGTCACCAAAAAAAAAAAAACCCTGCCCTTAAAAAAAAAAACCCTGCCCTTGACTCAGCCAATTCCCAGTCTTTTCACTGTGTCCTCTCATCCCAGCACATCTTAAAACCCTCCAAGGGCTTTCCCTGGAATGCTGATACCGTTAAAACCCCTCCACTCCGTCTGGTGGCTCTGGGGACCTGCTGGCCCCTCAGGTGTATGCACCCCCACTCCCAGTCTCCGCCCCCTGAGCACCCTGAAGTTCCCCCGGCACTGTTCTGCCTGAGCCTGGACCACTCTTATGCGCCCCTCCACTGCCACATGTTAGGGAGCCATTCTCCACACCTTCCGACACCCTGTGTTTTCCATGAGACCCTGGTGGTCCCATGAGACCCTGGTGGTGGTCCCAGTTGAATCTCCAGTTGGGGGGCTTGTCTTCATGAACCCCTTACATGTGCCCTACTGGCTAATAGTGCTTTTTGGCATGAATCACAAATGCATTCAAAATACTTTTCTGGTCCTCTTTTGGAAGGCATGAAATGAGACCCACTTGATAAAAGTAAAGCTAAGTCATGCAGCGCGTTTTTAACTTTTGTATTTTATTTTTATTCATGTATTTATTTTTAGCACTGGGAATTGTATGCAGGACCTTCACTTTGAGCTACATTCCTGGCCCTTTAGTTTGTTTGCTTTTATTTCATTTTCTGTTCGTTCATTTTTGAAGCAGGGTCTCACCATGTAGCCCAGGTTGGCCTTGAACTCACTATGTTACCCAAACTGGCCTCAAACTTCCGGAAATCCTCCTGCCTCAGCTGCCCAAGGGCGCCCGTCTCAGCCTCCGAGTGCTGGTGTTACAAACCAGCGCCCCTACACGCTATTGCTGTTCATTTTTAATGCTCCCGGACCTCTTCACCTTCTGAAGAAGTATGAAGACAAAGAGGGACCCAGATGGGGAATCGCAGCCATTCTCAGGCTGCACTTGCTGTTAGCCTGTGGGGGGATCAGGAATCAAACTCAGGGCCTTGCATTTGCCAGACAGGCGCGCGCCGCTGAGCTACACCTGCAGTGCAGCACTAGAAGGAAGGCTTATCTGCCGGTCCTGTGACTCTCTCTCAGGACCCTACCACAGTGAAATGAGTTCCACGAGGAACCAAGCCTCATGACTGCATCTCCTGACCCAGAAGGGCGGAGATCTGAAGCAACCAAGCAACCATTAACCCGAACCTTAAACCAGGTGCGCTGGCCCAGGTTCCGGGAGCAAGCGGTGGATGGAGGAGGAAGGGGCTTCTTCCCCTCCACTGAACCCGGAGAAGGAGCCCGCACTTCCCAAAGCTGAGCCTCAAGCCTCTGAAGTCTTATCGCGTTTATTTACTGCTCTTTGTTGGTTAATGATGCTGGCAGGGAGAGATAAACCCCTATCATTGTTCCAGTGTCTCCTCAACAAGTGGCCAAGGTCTGGGAATGCAGCTAGAAGGAATCCACTTCCCAGGCCTCGGTGACTTAATGGAGACTTTATGAAGTGTCTGCAGAGACCAGAAGTAAACTGACTAGCAAATCAATTGAGTGCTTCTGAGGCCCGCTGCGGGGTGATGTTTTTCCTCTTTGAAAGCGAAATGCTAAGTACAGTCATCATCGAGGGCCGTGGGGACCCGGGTTTCTCTGGACCAAGAACACTTTCTGTTTAACTTCAGCGTAAAATGAAAGGCTTTATGGCCATCAGGGTCAGGAAATGCATGACAGATTTTACCGGGTTATGCTACCATCACAGAGCTTCCAAAAACAAGCCTGTGATAATTTTAACCTATACCGGTTCTTTTTACTTTCTAGGCTTTGATGAGTTATGAGATGCTTTTTATCCTACATGGCGAAGACCACCGTGTGCTTTTTCTAATCTAGAAAGTGTTCGTTTTACAGTAGATTTGTTATAAGAAACCTAAAATACAAATAAGCAAATGAATAAAATAAAGGAGAGATGCTAGGAAACTAAAAAGCAGCCTCTGGGAGTGGGGGGATGGGAACGGGGGGGGGGGGAGCCCAAGACACCACCTTGCCTCGTCCCCAGTGACGTCACTGCCCGTACTAGTGTGCATGAAAAAAAAATAAAAGAGATTTATGCAGACTCACAAACAAAAAGCAGTTTCAAAGTCATGTGTGATAAATGATAACTAAAATCACCAGCTTCTGGAATCACATATCACGTGGATTCAGTTAGAACACATGGAACTGTTCCTGCATGTAGGCCTTACCTCAGCTTGTACTCAATTGTCCTCTGTGTGTGTGTGTGTGTGTGTGTGTGTGTGTGTGTGTGTGCAGTACTGGGGACTGAACCCAGCCAGCGCTGAGCTATATCCTCCATACTTTTTACTTTGCGTTTTGCGTATGCTAGCCTCAGTCTCATGATTCTCCTGCCTCAGCCTCCCAAGTAGCTGGGATTATAGACATGTACTACCCTGCCCAGCACCTGTCAGGTTTTAAATCATTCATAGGAAGAACGTGAAACTGAAAATCAGCTCTCCATTCTGTAAAGAAAAACTCTATTAAAATGTAGATATTAACATCATATATAGCAAAGACCTTGTAATTTCAAAGACATTTCCGGTGATAACTTTGAGATACAGAGCAAATCAAAAGCAAATATCGATAAGTTAATCACTTCCAGTAACACAAGCTTAACAATTTTACCTGCCATTTCTATTTGCTAAAGCACACTTCTCAAAAATAAAAAACTTTTTAAAAATTTTTTTAAGATGTGAAAGACAAGAAATCATCTCACACGTGATGTGACACTGTATCACACATCAAAGAAGAGAAAGAGATAAGAGATTACTTATCTAGCATGCATTTGGGTAGAAGAAAAAACATTATTCTTTATATTTTATTTGGCCATTCAGTAATTTTATTAATAAAATACATTTATAAATTTCTAAAATATATTAACATAGTAATAGATTTTATGTCTACACATGGAGAGATGTAACTTCATCTAAAAATCAACCACCACAGTACTTCCAGGCCTATCACTTTTAAAAATCTTATTTAAAAATTTTTTTATTTTCATTTATCCAATAACATTTTAAATTTTTTTTTTTTTTTTTTGGTACCGGGGATTGAACTCATGACCTCATGTTTGCCAGGCAGGCGCTTAAGCCGCTGAGCTAAATCCCCAGCCCTTTTTTTAAATTTTAAGACACAGTCTGCGTAGCTCCGGCTGGCCTTGAGCTCCCTATGTAGCCCAGGCTGGTCTCAAGCTCACGGTGATTCTCCTGGCTCAGCCTCCTGAGTGCAGGATTGACCAGCGTGCACCATCACGCCCAGTGACATTCAGTTGATCACTTTTAAATGAGCACATACTGACTTTAGGAAGTCAAGTCTGTGAGTAATACAGAAACCAGCTGTAATCCACTCTGTGCACGCACAGCTGACAGTATTCTAGTCACTTCGTTCTGCCCCACAGTAGATGCCTCCGGATCAAATGAAGCACGACACACATCATCTTTCTTTGCCCTGAGTGGCCACACTCAGAAACACAAGCCACCCTTGAATCCACTGTTTACATGGGCCAGCAGATCTCCATAAAATATTGGGCTAACCGAGCTCTGTTCTTCTCCACTCTTTCACCCGCTATTTCTTTCTGATGAATTGACCATTCCATTTCCAGAGTTCTGAAATGGCCAGCAGACCACAGAAAGAATTCTCTTTAGGCTCCTGTTTGAAACCAGCAGCTATAGCAATCTGCTGGCCTTGCTTCAGGGCCACTAAGATAATTTCTGACCAAAGAAAGACATTCTACGGACCATGAGACCCTGATCTAAAAACGGAAAATACTTCTTATATTAAAGTGGCCATTAGCTGGGTGTGGTGGCACAGGCCCTTCATCCCAGCACTCGGGAGGCTGAGTCAGGGGGATGCCACAGTCAGAGGCCAGCTATACAGTAGGTTCAAGGCCAGCCTGAACTACATAGTGAGACCTTGTTTCAGAAAACCAAAACATAAATAAATAAATGACTAAGGAAGTAAATATACGTAACAAATTTTTAAAATAAAGGTGGCTTTCTCCTCAAATATGAGTTTGCACAGGAGGCCTCAGAGGGTATTCTTGCTTTCTGGGAAAACATCCCTTTCCAGTATGTTAACATTCTTAAAACTGCCTTTGTAGTATTATACATTAGAGAGTAAATTTGTGCTCTTGCTCTTTACCATAATTCCAAAATCCAGATGTAAGAAAAATAAAGCATGGCCAGGCCTAGTGGTGCATGTCTATAATCCCAGCACTCCTGTCTTTGTCACCTTTCTCCTTACTGAGACAAAATACCCCACACCCAAAGTTAAAGGAGGAAAAGTTTATTTAGCTCACAGTTTGTAGAGGTTTCAGCTCATAGCTGGCTGCGCCAAGGCAGGGTGGCTTGGCAGAGGGGCATCACAGAGGAGAAACCGTCCGTGGTGGGCAAAAGGCAGCAAAGCAGTGAAGTAGCGAAGAAGCAGCAGCAAGTGACAAGCACCAACAGCAGCAGGACTCCTTCTGTCCCTTATATTCTATCCAGATTACCCATGGGTCACAGCCAGGTTGGGGCACCCTTCATTTTGGCATCACACCATGAATCAATCCCAGCATCACACCTGGAATCCCGGCAACACACAACCTAAACCCAGCCGCTTCCAAAAGCCCCACTTACCACTGCATGAGGCTCTGTGGGGAAACAGCTAGATCCACGCCGTAACAACTCAGGAGGCTGAGGCAGGAGGGTCACCGAAAGTTTGAGGCAGCCTGGACTAATGAAAACTTATCTCCAAAAAGAAAAGAAAAAGAAAGATCATGTTCCTTTGCCATTCATAAGGCCTGAAAATCTGGGTAAAGTCAATGATAGAATCTGACTTGGACAAATGTGAAGCTCTCTACAACCTTTCTTCACCTCATAATTTATACAAGGACGATCATCACAGGCAGTGGGTACGACAGCTCGCACTTACAGGTCTTCCATCAATCCCAGCTCGGCTACTGTCTTTCGGGCATGGACAGGTTGTTCAGCCTGTTCCAGCCTACCTTTGTCTCCTCTTGGTCAGCTCACAGTAACTCCAACCTCTGTGGTGAATTTTCAAAGCTGTAATATACACAAGGCACAGCAAGACAAATCACCAAGTGGTAGCTACTGCCTGTGCCCAGCTCAGAAGGCACCTTAGGAGCTGCCTTCTACCAGCAGTTTTATTTATTTAAATCCTTTCTTATTCTTGGACAGCAAACACCAGAAACATGAAGTTCTTAAAGCATTGCAGTACTCCAGTGTGTGTGTGTGTGTGTGTGTGTGTGTGTGTGTGTGTGTGTGACAGGTTCTCGCTATGCAGTCCAAACTGGCCTTGAGCTCACTTTGTAGCCCAGGCTGGTCTTGAACTCATAACAATTCTCCTGCCTCAGCCTCCTGAGTGCTGGGATTACAGTTATATGCCGCCACGCCTGGCCAATACTCCAGTTCATTATTAGTCTTTTTTGTTCTTCTTTGGAACTGCTTCTTTATTATTCTATTAAGCAAAAATTCTTCCTCTAGGCCTTTAGCCATTTTTATCCATAGTAGATGCACAGAGCAACCCCTGAAGATCTCTGGGATGCAAGGAATTTATATACTGTTTGTTTATCTTAGCGCGCTTGCAATGCACTCATCGTATGGTGAATTAAGCACATCTTAATTCAGTTTACTTCTTCTCTTCCCCCATCTCCTGGCCCCCTTCCTAGTTAACTGCAAGGAATTTAAACGTCTTTCCCCATGGGCTGCAGTGGGAAAAGCTTATTTGTATTTTTTTATTGAGTAACATTTCTTCTAGGATCAGGAAATCTGAAGGTAGCTGGAGAGCAGGGTGGACATAAACCAGACTGCCCACAACCCTGAACACCACCACTAATCTCAACCATATTAATGCGCTCAACTGGAGAAAAAAAAAAGAAAGAAAAAAGGAAAGAAACCAGCCCGAGGAAAGCTGACCTGAAGCTGTGCTTTATTTGGAGCCGTTTAGTGATCGCTGCTTAATGGGCTAAGGCGCCCAGCGCCTCTGGGGGACAGCGACACTGTGCCTTCCAGGACAGGAAGAGCAGGGAGCAGAGCGCTTGTTAACTGGTTCGCAAACTTCCCAGTGGCCAGGGGAATGTGGTTTTATTGACGCTGTGCTCACCCCACGGAGCCGGCCACAGTCCTGTTTACTTTCGGTTGTTTTCCTGCTTTCACAGCAGTATTTTTGTCACCAGGGTCCTTACTATTATTCACCTTAAAAACAAGGATGCCTCAAAGTCAAAGAAAATGATCCTCAAGGGATGAAGAAGAGCTTGAAAAATAAACAGATAAATACCTGGAAAACACAGGTAGCCCCTCCTTGAAAGATGACGTGTTCATTACGAGGACTCCAGTGCTGGGCTCAGAGGGCTGTTGAGAAGCATTCAGGAGTTGGCCCTGTCTCAAGCTGAGGGTGGAACATTTAGAAATAGTGAGTGGCCACAGACTGGTTGCATTTGGTTCCCTACCACTGTTTTTGGCCTCAGTTTTTCACAAGCAGAACGGAGGGAGGTTTCAAAGCAGCAGCAATGCCCACATCTCTGCCCCAGGAGTTATCAGTAGGGCCTTACTCAAGCAAGCCATGGCCGGCGGTCAGGTTGACTGGACCAAAGCACCTTTCACAGGATTTACACAAGAATGGCAAGGGATAAAATATAATCTCAGTCAGAAAACAATAGTCCTGAGCCCTGAAAACGTTCTTTGTGTGTCCCCTCCTGCTTAAAATGTCACCGGTGACTGAGTGTTACTGAGGTCACTCAGCCTGCTCACAGGGTTCTGGGGAAGGACAAACTCCACGACCTGGAACTAAAGACAAAGTCTGAAAAGTCAAAATGCAAACAAAAACTCCTCTGGTCCTATTGGAGTTTTGTTCGAACCATCTGTAACCAGCATTTTAGGCCCACCTCCCTCCTCCCAGTCAACGTACAGTCAAGTTCTCACTAGCGTGGTTAGCAAATAATGTAGTGCGTTCAGTGTTTCATTTCTTTAACCTCTCTACCCATCCTCTTCTATCCAAACACACTCTAGCTTTTTTTTCCTTCTCAAACAATTAGAAACAGAAATATTTCATTCTTAGCAAAGTCTGCAGTTTTTGCTTCATTTAAAAAAAAGGTTCATATTAATGTCAGGATAAAAATAGAGGAAAATATAGAGGTCTTAAAGTTTTATTTAAACATCTGGGACCCATGTAGAAATTACTTAATATCCCATAAAGTTGTGAGATACTCAGTAAAATTGTCTTTCTCTTTTTTCTTTCTTTCTCTCTCTGACTGTTCTAATCTTAAGACATCTTGTATATACATGGCCATTTTTACATGTGTTGTCTAAAATTTAAGATTTAAGGTTTTTCTGTACCCTACACACAGACACACACTCGTGCTGGAATGCCGCTGTGTGCTTCAGAGTGCCCTGTGAGTTGCCCTGTGGGTAAGGTGTCCACGGGTCCCTCTGTCCTGGGCCCTTTTCCTTTCAGGTTTCTTGGCCGGGCTAACCCCAGAGCCTAGATTTAGCCTTGCTTTTCTTCTTCCTCCTCCTCCTTTCACCCCTGAAGTGACAGCCCTATCTAAAACTGTCAAATAAATTATCTAAGTTTTTCAAAATAAGTGGGCCTCGTCTGAATAGCACAAAACCTTTGGGCACAAACAAGCCCTGTGTTTCTCAACCTGCTCCAGGCTGGTTCCCAATGCCCCCCCCCCCCGGGCGGGTGTGGGGCGGGAGGGGCTCCCCCAGCACGCAGGGGATTAGTTTACTTTCTCCCCTGGTATTAGCCCTCCCGATGAACCCTGCCCCCGCTTTTCTATTGTGTATCTCTATGTACCTTTGGGAGCTAATCTGCGGTTTACAAACCCATTTCTTGTTCAGAGAATAAGTAAAACAAGAAGTGTGTTTTTGTGTGTTCTGACAGCAATAGAATTCCAGAATGAAATGGAATTTACTTAGGGTTCAGATTTACATCTCTTTTCACCTGCTGTGTGATCCATCCACTTCAAGAAGGGGGCAATGAAAGGGGCGTATGTCTGGGAAAGCATCTTTCCCCCCATGAGCACTTCATAGCTTCTCCTAAGCCAAACGTTTTCGATCCAGCCTTTCTGTGCGCGGATTCATTGAAATTAGTGACAATATGCATGCTAATTGTTGAAACAAAGCCCAGAGTTGGTGCAATCCGCAGGGGAGAAGAACACCCTTGGCTGCGTAGCTCCCGTAGCTCCGTGGTAGAGCACATGTCAGCCTGAGCCAAGCTCTGAGCTCAAACCCCTGCACAAAAAGTTAAAAATATATATTCTGTAAGAGATCAAATCATTTCTCTTGCTTTTGATTCATTGCCCAGTTGGTAACTACGTAACTACTGACACCAATGAATCAAAAAGTTGTATGTGAGGTTTTACTTTTTTGTGGGATTTTTGCTTTTGGGTTTTGTTTGTTTACCCCAGCATCAACAAACTCAAGCTCTACCCTGAACTACATTCCTAGCTCTCTATATTTGTCCTTCTGGAACAGGGTCTCATTAATGTCCCCAAGCTGGCCTCAAACATGCCATCCTCCCGCCTCAGCCTCCTAAGTAGCTGGCATGTGCTTGTCTATGGGAGCTGATATTGTTTGGGTTTTGGTATTTTGTTTTAATAAAAATATCCCTTTATAAATACTCCTGCCAATGTACAAACACAAATGTTCTACAAGGTTGTTTTAAAAAACTGGAAACTACACAAAGGGATTGGCATGGATTCTCCCCTTTACCAAAGTCCCCTCAAATTCTCTGGGCCCTGATGTGGAGACCAGCGTTGGTGAGCCTCACTCCCTGGGTGCCTCCGGACAGGGGCGCCCCACAGACACTGGCGTTAAGAGAGTGCATCACTTAGATATGGGTGCGGGGACAGCAGAGCCCCAGGGTTCTCTGAGAGACGCTGCCCTGTGAGGGAGGGCTGTTAGGGGATCCCCTGCTCCACTGCTAGGTGCCGCCCACCCCGGCTCTGCTAGCCCTGGGTCCCTGGAGGCTTGGTGCTGACAGACAAAGGGGACCAGAACACAGCGCAAGGCGCTCTGGCCTGCTCCCCCTTATCTCAGGGTGCTGCCACCCCAGACATTCTCCAGTTGTTCCTGAGGAATGTAAGGAAGACAAAGTGGCCAGACCAAGGCCACCTGCAAACCAAGCTGCCCAATTTTTTTTTTACGTGTTTGCATAATGATTGCATGTGCCAAGGGGAGCTGGCACCTAATTCTTTCTGCATTCCTTCCCCAACCCTCTTCATTGTGCAATTATTACTAGGTCAGTTGGACCCGAACTTCTCTTGCTCAGTATCCATTCAGCCTTCTCCATCATCTGCTAGGTGATGTCTGATTGTCCGGCCTGCCTTCAGCAGGAGTCCTGTGAGTCACTTTAGCCAGAACTCCCCCATAAGCTCTGTTTTCTCTTCGTTTTCCACCACTGATCTCCGCCCCACTCTTTGGTTATAAATTCCCACTTTTCCTCATCATATCAGAGCGCAGCTCAGTCCCCCACCGAGGGCCCAGTACAGTGTGATTCCGTACCTGCAGTGCTAGCAGCACTCCCCTCGGATGAAGTCATCCTTACGGACTTCAGTGAGTGTCAGGAATAGTTTTTTCACTAATGGCCTGTGTGATGGCAGGACTCCAGGGGAGGAAACGTTTCTTTTCTACCTAGCTGTAGCATACACTGACTTGTGCACATTCCAGCCCCACGGGTCCACATGGCTCACCCTGGTGGAAAAGCCTGGCTTTCTGATTTTGACACTGCATTGGAAAAAGCACAGGAGTAAACAAAAATTCTTCAAAATGGCAGAGCAGACAGTACACACGTTATGCCACACAAAGATCTCTTGAAGCAAGGCGTGCCTACGTGACAGAAGGCTTAGGGAGAGACAGTTTTTCTCTAAACGTTGAAAAGTAATTTCTAAATATAATTTTAAAAGTCAAACTAAATTTATTATGAAATGCCCCAAGGTTCAGAACTAGAAATAATGGCTAGATATTTTCGAAAGGAATGATTCATTTATAAACTTGGAAAATCACTTTATTCATTGTGCTTGTGCTTCTGGGGTATAAACCCAGAGGTATCTAGTGTTGCCAGGTTCTGGGGTGCTAGGGAATCTTTGTAGAGATTCCAGCTAGGTTCCTCTTGTCCTGAACAAAGAATGTCATATCCTCCACTCTCAATCTGATGTCAGTCAGGTCTAGGCTATGCTATCAAAATCTACTTGAGTTCTTTGAGAAAAATTAGAGATAGCATTCTCGGATTGGTCCCAGGTGCAGGGATTTGGGAACCGTTTCTCCGTGCATTTCCTGGATCACTGCCGTTGGCAAGTCACACCCCCTTCCTCAGCCAGTTTGCCACAACCTAATCTCCTGCCTCACTACCAATGAGCTACATCCCCAGCTGTCTTCTTTTTTGAGACAGAGCCTCTCTAAATTGTCCAGGCTAGGCTCAAACTTGTGATCCTCCTGCCTCAGCCTCCAAAGTAACTGACATTGCAAGTGTGCATATGCCACCACTTCCAGCTTCATCAAAAATTGTAAGGGCTGAGTATACAGATCATTGATAGAGATCTTGCCTACCTTGTGTAAGGCAGGTAATTCAATCCACAGAGCGGTCCTCCGCCATTAAATTTAAAATTAAAAATACATTTTCAAGATAAGTCTGTTCAAAGGGACTTTTCTATTCCTAAATTAATAAGTGCATACATAAATAAATTTCTTACTAGAAAAACTGAATATGAATATTTCTAAGAGACTGGAAAGAAATTCTTTCCACTAAAAAAATGCCAGTCGATAACTTAAAAGTGCATTCTAGCCTTATAATTCATTGAGAAGGCATCACTTAGGTCTCATTAGACCCCCAGAAAGCTTCAGTGGATAACAGATCCACTTTGACCTCCAATGAACTCCATGGCCTTTCACCCTCCCCACCCCCACCAACCCATGAAGCTTGTACAAGGGCTGGAAAAACTTTCAGGCTGACTGGATCCTGATGATATCTGATTTAGAAACCACCTCTCCGCTGTCCACCAAGGGCGTTTCCAAGTACATCAGACCAGCTCCTCATCTCATCTTAAACAAAACTCCAGCCCCACCGAGTGGTTTAGCTAATCGCACTTGGAACAGAGAATCTACCCATTCCAATTCTGTTCTAAATTAAAGGAATGAATTTGAAATCAAAACAACTTAAAGGAGAAGCACAAAATCCAAACTGGCCAATTTTTATTTCTTGGCAATAATATTTAATGATAAACAGATTGATCTATTTTTAAAATGTTTCTGAGCTAAAAAGCTGGGCATGGTGGTGCACTCCTATAATCCCAGCACTGAGGAGGCTGAGACAGAAGCAGCATCACAAATTCAAGACCATCCTGGGCTACAAAGTGAGCCCAAGGCCCATCTGAATTGCACAGCAAGACCCTGTCTCAAAAAGACAAAAAATAAAATAAAATAAAATAAAATAAAATAAAATAAAATAAAATAAAATAAAATAAAATAAAAGTTTCTGAGCCATCGGGAAGGGCAGTGATAAAAATGAAAGTCAGATTTACTGTGGGCTGATGGGTAGTCGTTTCTTTTACCATTCAAAGTGTGCACATTGGTTCCAAGGTCTGGGCTGGGTTCTGCATTTCAAAAGCTTTCCACGCAGCTGAGGGAATTGACTGTGGAAACCCCTAACAGCATGTCCATCAGTGGGCTCCTCCCTGCATCTTGAAATTGATTGAACAAGAAATGGCCACAGGCAATGCTTAGGCCCTTTCCTGAATGTCAAACCTGAAGGTCATTGGAGATTTCAAATCAAAAATATAAACAGGCTCTGTAGTAAACAGGGTGAGTACACTGAGCTACATCTCCATCCCTTTTTAATTTTATCTTTATCAGGGTCTTGATAAATCACTACATTGTCCAGAGTGGGTTTGCATTTACAGTTCTCCTGCCTCAGCCTCCTAGAATGCTGGGATTAGAAGTATGCACCACCACACCCAAACCCTGCCTTCGATGTTACAGGCAACTGAGTTATTTAGCAATATTATGGGCAGTCAGACAAGGGTGGGCCCTTGAAGGAGCAAATACAGAAGCCCAGAATCTTGCAATCTTGGAGAAGAAAGACACCTCTGCTTGGGGCCAGATCTCAAAACAAAATGCAAAACAAATGCAATCACACTTTAAGTATAAACATCGGGGATTGATATTCTAAATAGGTATGGGTCACCTTGAGGAAGCCAGGAGTCACTCTACAGAAAGAGCCACTGCTCTTTAAGCATTGCCTGCTAAATGACTTGCTTTCCCATTAGTCCCTGATTTGGTCAACTTTACCTGAACAATTAATCTTATTGGTTGACCATAGTTCTGTTCCACCTCATGCCCACTTGCCTTGCCAGTTCTCATGTTTTCTCCATCTTGGATCGTTTCACTTTGTGGTTTTGTTCAATAAAAGTCCCTAGAAAAGACAGAGTGTTTGGCAACCCACTCAGGACCCCTTCTGTCTCTCTCTGACAGAAGCTTTCTTTCCTTTAATAAATATATTCTGCTCTTAACCTCCATTGTTCCTAAAACTCATTCTTCAATTTTAGAGAACACAAACTCAAACTCTACCAGACATCTAGTAGGCAGGGAGTTTCATTCCCCAAATCACCAGTATTAGCGTATAAACCCACTGCATGGACACTCTACCACCCATCTACATCCTCAGGAGCCCTCCTCTTCTTAGTCTTTCTTGCTTTTCTTCTTCCCCACCATGACATAGGACCTCCAAATAATATAGGGGAAATATATGTAACTCCCAGCCTGTTAGATGTCCCATATGCCGAGTTCAGGCTCCCCAAAGTTGAAGAATGGATCCTAAGGAACAGAGATTAAGAGTAGGGATATTTATTGGGAAAAAGGAACGAGAAATAGGAATGGGAATAGGAATAACTTCTGAGAGGCAAGAAGGCTCCCAAATGGGTTTCCAACAAGCCCACTTCTCAAAGGAAGTTTTACAGAGCAAAATCATAAAGTGGGTATAACATGGGACAAAAGTATGGGTTACAAATATAGTTTAGGTAATATTGTGTTTTGTTTTGTGAAAGGGTCTTGCTTTGTAACTCAGGCTGGCCTTGAGCTCTCTATGTAGCCCAGGCTGGCCTTAAACTCACAGCAGTCCTTCTGCCTCAGCCTCCTCAGAGCTGGGATTACAGGTGGGCATTGCCACATCCGGCTGCTTAGGCAATATTGATCCAGTGGGAAGCGGGTCACATAGCAAGTGTACATGGGTGACATCATTCATTTTGATTGATAATCTACTGTTTTAGTCTTGTTTTTAGTAGTTCTAATGTTAGTCTAAGTGGGTGGAAAGAATGGCCCACCCCCAGTCAGATAATGGTTTGCTTATACGGGAAATCTCAAAAGGATGTTGCCAATAATCTCAAATTTTCACTCATGCCTTAGGGAAGTATGTGATTTTAATCTTCTTCATCCTCACCTCCAGCCAGTTTCCGTGCATTCTCACCTTCTGCATTGCCTCCCCAAGGGCCCAGCCCTGTCTGACTACCCATGATATTCCTGCTTTAGTTCTCTGTAACATTTCCACGCTTTTAAAGCATCTGTTTTTTTTATCGGTACCGGGGATTGAACTCAGGACCTCATGCTTGCAAGGCAAGCACTTATGCCACTGAGCTAAATCCCCAGCCCAACACCTCCACGCTAAACTACATTCACAGTCCTTTATTTTATTTTATTTTATTTTATTTTATTTTATTTTATTTTATTTGAGATACATAAGATTTTACTAAGTCACTAAATTACTCAGGCTATGCTTAAATTTGTATTCCTCCTACCTCAGCCTTCCAGAGTACCATGACTCCAGGCATTCACCACCACACCTGACTATTCGTTTGCTTGTCTTGCTGGGGATATAAATCAGCTGTGTAAGTGCTTGCCTGGTAAGCATGAGGTCATGAGTTTGATCCCCAGTACGAGAGAGAGAGAGAGAGAGAGAGAGAGAGAGAGAGAGAGAGATGGTCTTGCCTAAATGCCTGCTCTGCCCTTGAATTTGTGCTCCAACAATACAGTATTTGGGGTTGCAGGCAAGGCCACCCTCAGACTAAAAGCCAAATTCCTTTATATGAGTAAAATTAGTTTTCCCCTTCTCAAATGAAAAATTCCTTAGTCAGGCATGGTGGTGCACGCCTGCCACTCAGCACTTGAGAGGCTGAGGCAGGAGGATCAAGAGCTCAAGGCCACATTGCACTACATAATTTAAAAACAAACACACCAACAAATAGAGAAAATAAAAGTCGTTTAGATAATAAAAGCAGGGAACTGATTGTCTTCTGCAAACTACAAAGACTATTTTCTGAAGTTCGTTGGGCTTCTTTTTTAATCCAAGGTAGTCCTCACCCAGCCTCTGAGTGCTGGGATTACACACGTGGCCACCACACCCACCGGCTACTAAATGTTCTTTTTCAATGCTCTGTAATCTTTCTTGCAGGATCTTTTAAATCCTTGGTTACATTTATGCCCAGGCTTTTTGTTTGTCTGGTTGTTTTTCTTTTTAAGCTATAGAACCATTGTCCTGATTTCTTTCTTAGCCAGCTTATTATTGGTGTATAGAAAAACTATTGACTTATTAATGTTAATTTTATATCCTGCTACTTTGCTAAATTTGCTTATCAACTCTAAATCTTTTGGCGGGGTGTTTAGGGTCTTTCAGGCATCAGCTCATGTTGTCTATAAACAAAGATAATTTGTCTTCTGCCTCTCCTGTCTGTATCACTTAACTTCTTTCTCTTGCCTAATGACTTTAGCTAGCACTTCAAGCCTGTACTGAATAGGAATGATCAGCCTGGCCGTGCTCCTGGCCGTGCTCCTGGCCTCACAGGAAGTGCTTTCCACTTCCACCTTCTGACTGCTGGTGGCTGTGGGCTTGTCACACAGCCTTGAGTCACTAAAATGTCAACAGTGACTACCTCTAAGGGTCTGATAAATGCCTATATCTGTCCATCCAAATTACTGCTTTTCTGGATCACGGGATACGTGTGGTTTTCACTCCCCACAATAAGTGACATGAAGGTCATTGCAGCTTTGAAAAGCAGGAGCCTGAAACCATGTTTAGCGTTTGCTCCTGTATCTGCTTCAAAATGACCTGTGGGATCTGAACGGTGGGTACAGGGGTATTCAGTGTTCCTTTTGGTTTATGTTTCAATTTTCTCATAATAAAAAAATATCAAAACAACAAAGGAAAATGAAAAAAGGATGAATTTGAGAAAAGAATGCAAAGAAACTGGAGACAAATCAAAAGAATATCGACTATGCTTTCAAAACGTTTATTTTAAAAAAGGTCGAGCCAAGCATGGTGGCACATGTCTGTAATCACAGCTAACAAGGAGGCACAGATAGGAGGATCACAAATTCAAACCCAGCCTTGGCAACTTAGTGATTCAACAAGATCCCGTCGCAAAATAAAAAATGAAACAGCTGGGACTGTAGGTCAGTAATGAAGCATTTGCTCAGCTTGCACAAAGCCCTGGATTCAATCGCCAAACCCAAGAAAGGGATGTCGGGTAGAATGGAGAGTGTCTGAGATTTGAGGGAGTAAGATAAAAAAAAAAAAAAAAAAAAGCACAGCGTTCACAAATGATCCAGGAAGGAAGAAAATCAATGTGAGGAAGAGACTGAGGGATGATTGCCAGAGGATGAGTTCAGGTGGGTAAAGGGGGAGAAGATTGATTGTGTAGATAGAATGTCAGGGAATAAGGAAATGGCCCTGGCAGGGTGACAGAGACTTCAAATGCCTCTACTGAGAGACTCGATTTTACCCAGCAGGAAGTTGGAAAACATCAAAGGGTTTTAAGCAGCAGTGACTTGTTATATTTGGGTTTTAGCTGAACATTGTATCCAAGGTGGAAATTAATTTAGAACGTGAATTGTCCACTACTGTTAATTATTTGGTGGAGGGGCTGGGTGTGTTTTCTTTTGTTTTGGGTGGTACTGGATTTTCTGTAACCCACAAAAAAGTGCCGGTATTCATGTAAATTCTTTTGAATGGCATTTTATATCTTTTTGAGAAATCCTTTGTGTGTCAAACAATGTTGTCTCATAAAATAATATCGATACTCAGTATGTCACTGTATAAGGGAAAACATTAGAAAAATGTGATCTTTCATTCTTTATAATTTAAGATAGGAAAAATGATATATCTAGCCAAGTATGGTGGTGCACACCTGTAACTCCAGCACTCAGGAGGCTGAGGCAGGAGGATTATTGAGAGTCTGAGGCTAACCTAAGCTACCTGCCAAGTTCAAATCCAGCCTGAACTGCATAGTGAGACCCCATCTCACCGAAATAAATTTTATATAGAGACACAGATAATATATAAATATTATCTATCTCAATAATATATCATATATAAAATGTATGAAATTAGCATCATATATAAAATAGATGAAATTATGTATAAAATTGTGGAGTTTGGGGCAGGTAGATGCAGCACAAGATTCAAACCCAGGATCTTTCTCATGCTAAGTAAGTGCTTTACCACCGAGTCATACCCTTGGTCTTCATCACTGCCTTAAGTTTATTTAACTTTCAATGAGGGTAAACATCACATATATATATATTCATTATTGTATATTTCTCGCTGCTTCATTCATAAATGTTGCTGGAATTGAAGGTAGTTTTATGATGTGTTTTTAAAGCTCAACAAGTCTTCATTAGGGCCAAGGATGTAGCTTAGTGGCACAGCACTTGCCTGGCAAGTGGGATCCCCTGAGTTCAATACCCAGTACTAAAAAATTAAAAAAGAGAGAGAGAGAGAGAGGTCTTCATTAGTAAAACAAGACATTGTTTCTTGACTACTGCCATTATTAGCGGAGAACTTCCTTCTCAAAGAAACTTAAGTTTTTTTTTAACAGAAAACTGAGGTCAGATGGAGCCCTCTCTCCTGAAAGGAAGGAAGAAGAGGCAGGAAGAGGAAGAGGAGGAGGAGGAAGGGGCCCAATGGCTGCAGCACATTTATTTATATACTCAGGAGGCTGAATGTTTCATCAGCCTTTTCTTTTTTTTTTTGGTACTGGGGATCGACCTCACGGCCTCACCCTTGCCAGGCAGGCGCTTAAGCCACTGAGCTAAACCCCCGGCCCAGCTGAATGTTTCGTAAAACCCCTCTGCCTAATAGCTTATCCGTGAGGCTCAGGTGCCAAGTGTTCTGGAGACCACCACAGCTTACTGACGGGACTTGCCACATGCTCTGTGTTCTCAAGGCTGGCCTTGCTAGCCCGGAAGTGTGATCAGTCTCCACCATGCCCACATTACCCTCCTTTCTGTTTTGTAGTTACAAGCGATGGGTGGTCAGTTGGAGTTGGAGGAGTTGTGTGTGGTGGGTTCTGTAGAACCTTTTATTTTTGAACCCTTTTCATGCTAGATGAACTTGCTCAATTTAGGCTAAAGATTCTCAGTCCAAAGATTTTAGGTCCCTGCATGTAGCAACTTAATCCTTTACAGCACATTATCCAAGAACAGTGAGCAGTTACTAGTATAGCTGGCAATTGTTTCATGCCACTTTTGGTTATACTTTCTGCTGGATGTTTAAGACTAAATTAAGGCAAGACCTGCATTAATCAATTTTTGCTATTTATCAAAGTCAGTTAAGTCTCCTCAGGATTTACCTTGGAACCATGTGTAGCACCTCTAGTTCTTCAGTCAGTGTCAGCCATCTGGATGAGTCATGGTCATTGCTTGACCAAATTGCTGTGAAAGTTTAGGAGACCCTCTTCTAATGACTCTCCTTAGACACACTATATACTATAGATCTTTATCCTCTATGGTCCTACAATCTCCTTGATCAGGAGTTTGTAATACTCACCAGAAGAAACCCAAGCTTTTAATTTGTGTGTGTGTGTGTGTGTGTGTGTGTGTGTGTGTTTGAGACAGGGTCTCATATTGCAGTTTAGGCTTCCCTTGAGCTCTCTTTGTTGCCAGACTGGTCTCAAACTTACAATGATCCTCCTTTTGCAACCTCCCAAGTGCTGGGATTACAGGCATGCACTACCACCCCCAGCAAAGAGACTAAAGCTAAACAAAATAAAACAGAATAAATCCAATCAAGACAAAACAATGAAAGTGACACAGAACTTCAAAACAAGATAATAGAAAATAAACAGTGGCTACCATAATATATCTTGTTATCTTCAAAATAGCTGCCCATACCATCAGACATAATAAACTCAAACAAAACAAAACAGAATAAAATTTTAAAAATCAAAATGATACGGGACTTCAAAACAAGATAATCAGAAATTAGCCAGGCATGGTAGCACACAGCTGTAATCCCAGCACTAGAGAGGCTGAGACAAGAGGATTGTTGTGAGTACAAGACCAGCCTGGGCTTAAAAGTGAGTTCAAGCCCAAACTGCATAGCAAGATCTTGTCTCCAAAAGGCAAAATAATAATAATAATAATAATAGAAAATTAACAATGGCTACCATAATGCCTCTTATCTTCAAAGTAGCTGCCCAGACCCTCAGACATAGGCATGTAAAATTAACCAAGCAATACAAGAACTAAGTTACTTCTTTACTTCAGCTGTTATCTTTTCAGAAATTTCAGGTGTTTGACTTCTAATTTCTACTATGTCTGTGTCTCCTGAACTAGTTCTGGTTGGATTGGAGGTCTGAGATTGTATTTAGCTGTTTCATCTTGACATTTTCCTGTGCTTCTCCAAATCAGCCCCTTGCTGCATCCTGAGTGTTTCCTGCATTGGCTCCCAGGCCCTCGGTGTAGAGGACTGGACGAGGTACCTGGGCTCCTCCGATCTGGGGCTCCTGGAGTGATGGAGAGACACGGGACAGTGGTTCACTGATGCTCCCTCTATGGTGACGGGGCCTCAGGGAGTAGCTTCTTCTCTGGGATTAAGCTTTTAAATCCATGTGAAATGTTTAGCTTTCACTATTTAGGCACAGAGAATAGGATATATAATAACCACCCCAAACCTCTCCCACTGCAGACAAGGCGTTGCATCCCACCAGAGTCTGTTCTTTGCTGTCTCAACAAATTATTCCAGTACCTGTCTTTGGTTGGTATGCTGGAGAAAGCTTTTATGCCTACCAAATGTAAACATTGTTTGTCAGCTTTAATTTTCTGAGGAAAGGAATATGCAGATATTAAATACAGTATGGAGGGTAAAAAGAGACCAAGAAAAAAATCTGGGCCAATTTTAGGTTGTTTGCAGTTTAGCTTTGGTTTAGTCCTCAAAAGTATTGAAATCACTGTTTCCTATGAAATGCCTAATTAAGATGTGTGATGTAGGGACAGATATAGCTCAGTGGCCCAACCTGGTGAGCTCGAGGTCCTGAGTAACCTTCCCGGTACTCCTCACGATTCATGTAATCACTTTGTACTGGAAACATGTACCAGTAGAAATCAAAATTTAAAAAAATATGTCACAAGCACTGAGAGTGATGAAAAAAGTATAGTTGGTTTTTGTTTGGTTGTTTGTATTTATTTGTTTTTGTTTTTGTTACACTGTAACACAGGAAAGAGAAAAGGCCAGACAATGAATATTTTATGCTTTGCGTTTATAGAAACACTGTAGAGAGGAAGGAGAAACAATACTTAACCAAATGAGCTCAGGTGTGCTCTGATAAAACTTCACTAAAGCACACTAAAACTTGACCTTCATTATCATTTTCGCAAAATACTATTTTTCTTCTAATTTTTAACTATTAAAAAAAACCCACTACCCTAACTTGATGAACTGCATGATCATAAGCACCAGGCCAGACTTGGTCTGTGACCACTTGTTTGTCCGTTGCTGCTTCGTGGATCAATAAGTGTTTCTTTTTAAATCAGTCAGCATTTCTGGAGGCCAATCTACACAGCCAACCTTACTCCATAAATGACAAATGTCAAAGAGCAGGTGACCGTGTTAAAGGTAGTATTACTTTAAGGCAGGGGACTACTTCACAACTCGTAAGAATCCATTTATTTAAAAACAAAGAGTGGGGCTAGGGATTTAGCTCAGCGGCATAAGCACCTGCTTTGCAAGTGCGAGGTTGTGAGTTCAATCCCTGGTACCGCCAAAAAAATAAAAAATAATAAAAAATTAAAAAAACAAAAAACAAAGAGTGGGGCATGGTGGCACATACCTATAATCCGAATACTCCAGAAACAGTCCGTTCAAGCCAGCCTGAACTGCATAGTGAAACCTTGTCTCAAAAAGACAAAAATAAATAAATAAAGAGCTTATCGGCCTGCTCAGATGCTTGGCAGCAAGGTAAGTGTTAAGGGGTAAAGTCCTGCAGAGGGCATAGCTGTAACAATGCGATGTGAGCTGTAACAGTGTATTAATGAAGACACAGGGCTCAGATGTTCTTGACCCCAATTGCCTGTCTATAAAAGAAGGCCACTAGATTAGATTAGATTAGATTAGATTAGATTAGATTAGATTAGTTTGGACTGTGCCTGAACTTTCTTGTGGCCTAGTTTTCATCAACTCTACTGAGTTACACCATGGAATAACTCACCTGGCCTGTGTGAGAATTCACGAGCCCTGAATAGACAGCTCAATATCCAGCCATTGGTCTCTCTCTGTTGACTCTCACTGCAACACTAGGAAAGCTCCTGAAACATAGTAGGTGCTTGCTTAATAAAGGTGTTGATGACATTTAGAAGACAGAAATGCTCTTTACACATAAACCAGTGTGTAAGACGTGATTAAAATGAATATATTCATGCAGCAAACATTTTCTAAACAATGACCACAAGCCAGCCACTGAAAGTGGGTGAGTTCCAAGAATAAGAGGCAACACATCTGGCGGGGATGCCACAGTCTGGAGGACCCAAGGGTAGACAGCGGTTGGGCACAAAGGGCATGAAAAAACGTACTTACCAGTGCCAATCTTGTCTTCAAATGTCCTAGTATAGTGCTAATATACACATTTAGCAGAAAGAGTGAAATTTAAAATAAGATATTTTTCTGTGTCTCTGATCCCCATCTTTAGAAATGAATAAATATTATTCTCTATCATTTGCTGTTTCTTGGCACCATTTTTCCCGCCCTGATGCTGGGGATTGAACTCGGGTTCTTTATGCTTTGCCTCATTCCCAGACCTTTGAGAGACGATGTTGCTAAATCAGTCAGTGGCCTAGGCTGGGCTCAGACTTGTGATCTTGTCGCCCCAGCTTCCCACAGCGCTGGGATTTCAGCTGTGCACCACCAGGGTTGCCTTCTACCCAAACTGCCTTTCACACGTACCACACTAACACAACCCACACTCCTGATCCCTCCCGTTCTTAACTGTTATGTGTCACCCCGGAGAAACATTAATATTTTTCTTATCAGTGTATGGAGACTGCTGCATACATAAAGTATGGGGGGAGGCACAATAGACAATTACAGAAACAGAAGGTGTGATCTCCAGATTTCAGAGACTAGCAGTGGTCAGCTACCAACAAGAGGGTCACAACAGTGCCTGGTGGGTTAGAAATCAGGAATTCAAGACTGCTGACCACAGCCAAGGAGATGCTGTGGATTCGCTCTCGTGATTTCTCCTGTTCTAACCAGGAAAGTGGTAAAGAAGCAAACTCAAAGTGGAAACTGATTGCGAGGAAGGGATTTAAAGTTAAGGCAAAAGCAATAATGAAATTTGCTGGATGTGGTGGCATAAACCTGTGATCCCAGGATTTGGAGGCTGAGGCAGTACAGTGCCATGAATGTGAGACCAGCATGGGCTATGTCGTGAGCTCAGGGTTAGCAAGGCCCTGCCCCTCCCCCAAAAATAGGAAGGAAGGAAGGCAGACAGCAAAACAGAGAGAGAGAGAGAGAAAGAATCCTTCAAGAAATTTTTTCCCACATACCCTCTAATACAATTCTTTAAAACTATGCCTTACTAGGTGTGGTGGTACATACTTGTAACTCCCAGCACTCAGAAAGCTGAGGCAGGAGGATTACAAATTCAAGGGCAGCCAGAACTACACAGTGACACTGTTTAAAAACTGAAGAAAAAAAAAAGTCTACATATTTTTGAATTTTTTAAAGAGAAAAAAGAAAAAGCAGAAAAATCAAGAAGCAAACAAACCTTAAAAAAAAAACCAACAAGAGCAAAACAACAACTACAACAACAAAATGCTAGCTGTATAGATTTTCAAAACAAGATGATAAGAATTCGGCAATGGTTGCCATACTGCATGCTGTCACCTTCAAAAGAGTTGCTTAGGTTACCAGATACAGGAATAAAACAAAACAGGACAACAGAACAAAATATTGGATTTCAAAAACAAGACAGAAGTAAATTCCCACAGTGGCCACAGTGCACACTGCCATCCTCCAAACAGATACCCAGACCACCACCCCCAGCCTCGCAGTCAGTCAACGAATACAAGACTTCTTTTTAACAGAATAATTAAGACTGTTCTTTTGTTTGAAATTGATTTTATTGGTACACTTTTTTGGTACATTTTTATATACATAATGATCACACTTTTTATGTTTTTGAGACAGGGTCTGGCTATGTAGTCTAGGCTGGAGTGAACTCTTGGCAATCCTCCTGCCTCAGCATCCCTAGCACTGGGATTATAGGTGTGCACCAGCATGCCTAGCAAGAGTGTTTTTAACCACTTACCAGTCCAATTATTTAAGTACAAGATGACCAAAAATTGCATTTTTAAAATTTTTTTTATTTTATTTTAAAAGGGAGTAAAATTGAATACAACAACACAGAACAGAACGGGACATAGAAAACATAAATTTCAAAGCTAGACAACCAGAGATCTTCACTATCTGTCATATTGTCTCTTGTTTTCTTCCAAATGGTTGTCCTTATCCTTGCATATGGGGAGCTCATACTAAATAACATAGCCAATCTTTTCACAAGATGTGTAGTTCACTGGCTCCCACTTGCTAGGCAGGGGGGAGGGGGAGGGGTACATGGGATGGGGGACAGGATGACATGAGACGTTTGAGTCTCAGCCCACATGCTGGCAGGATCACAGCTGCCCCCCAGAGAGGGGAGGAGCTCCTTTTCTCCCGGCACCCCGAGTCAACCGCACGGTGCACGTCCCGATGCACCAGGGTCTCTCTCTTTCAGGCCGCCGAAAGTCCGCCATACTCACCGGCTATTTCTTTCTAATGAATTGACCATTCCATTTCCAAAGTTCTGAAATGGCCAACAGACCACAGAAAGAATTCTCTTTAGGCTCCTGTTTGAAACCAGCAGCTACAGCAATCTGCTGGCCTTGCTTCAGGGCTACAAAAATTGCATTTTCACTGACTTTTATAAGATAGTATAACAGGAAATATAAAAACAACCTTTTTATCAAATTTATTCAATACAGAATCGACTGGTTGTAATGACACCTGCCCAAGCCATGCTCAGGATAGTCAATATGTAAACAAAAACACTGCCTGAGTGATGCTAGGGGTGAACCATTACATGGTTAATTTCTATACATAATTTACATAATTACATAATTTACATAATTTTTACATAATTTCTGTGGTTTCTTTCACTACTGATTTCTAGTTTCATTGCACTATGATCTGATAATATGAATGGAGTAATTCTGATTCTTTTTCATTTACTGAAGCATGCATTATGGGCTAGTATGTGGTCTATTTTGGAGGAAACCTCATGTGTTGCTGAGAAGAATGTGTATTCTGCTGGGGGGGGGTGGAGGCTTGTAAGCCCAGCACTGGGGAAACTGAGGCCAGAAGATTGTTCAAGAACAGCCTGGGCTACAAAGTGAGTGCATGGCCATCCCAAACTGCATAACAAAACCCTGTCTCAAAAAGACAAAAATAAAATGTGTGTTCTATAGTTGTTGGATGGAACACTCTAGCTATCTATTAAGTCTATTTGTTCAAAGGTTTGATTCAACTCTGAAATTTCTTCGTTGATTTTTTTGTCTACTTGATCTGTCCATTTGTGACAGTGGGGTATTGTGATCCTTCACTATAATTGCGCTGACGTTTATCTCACCTTTTGTTTGTTTTATGAAGATGAGCACACCAGGGTTCAATACATACATTTATAATTGTTACCGCTTCCTGTTGAACTGTTTTCTTAACCAGTATGTATTGACCTTCTTTGCCTCTTCTGATTACTTTTGGCTGGAAGTCAGGTTTGTCTGAAAATCAGACAGATTTTCAGTCTAGTTTTGGGTTCCCAGTACACAAAATGCTGCTTTCCATTCCTTGATTTTTAATCTGTGAATTTTTTGGATTACATATGTTTCTTGTATAAAATGTATCATTGGGTTTTGTTTCTTGACTCATTGTGCCAATTTATGTCTTTGGGACATAAGACATATGTCTTTGGGAATCAAGACCATTCACACTGAGCATTCCTTACTGACAGGTTTTGACTTATTCCTGTTGTATTATTTTTCTGTTGGTGATTCCCTCCTCCCCCACCCCAACCTTAGGTTAACCGGTCACCCTGCCTGGTGTACCATTCTACCACATTTTTGGGCACTGTTGGTTTCATTGTCTCCTTCTGAGATATACTTGAGAATGTTTTAGAGTGCTAGTTTGGTGAACATGAATTTCTTAACATGCTCTGGTTAATGGAATTACCTTGCTTTTCTCTCAAATTTCAAAGATAGTTTTGCACACAATATAAGTCTCGATTGGAAGTTGCTTTCTTTTAGAGCTTATAACCTTCACTTCAAGCTCTCTTGGCCCCTAAGTTTATGTTAAGAAATCCACTGTAACTATGATTGGTTTACCTTAGAATTTATTGTTTTTCTCTTAGCTTTTAAGATTCTTCCTCTCTGTTGGACTGTTGGCATTTTGACTATGATTTGTTGTGAAGAAGTGATTGTTTGATCGTGGTTACCATTTCATAGACTCTAATTCTTTTTTTTTTTTTTCTTTTCTCTTTTTTGAGACAGGTTCTTGCTGGGTAGTTCAGGCTAGCTTTGAAGTCACTAGAGAGCCCAGGCTGGCCTCAGACTCCAGCAATCCAGCTGCTTCAGCCTCCCAAGTGCTGGGATTGTAGGCCTGCTCTGCCACACCCAGTTGTAGTTCTTCTCTACACTAGACTTCATGTTTTATATCAGTTTGTTACGCTCAGCTAGCTTTTTACTAGTGTCTTTTGTAAACTCTTTGATTGTTTTTTAAATTAGATCCATTATCGGTTTAGTTACACCCTCTGAACTCACCAAGTATCTCATGGATGTTTGCATTCCCTCCTTTGTTGTCATCCAAATCTTCAGCTTCTCTATAGCTTCTGATTTTCTTCTCAGTTCACTCTCAATCTCTGAAAAAAAATCTACTTCTTTTTTCATTTTTGCCAAGTTGTTGTTTTTCAAGTTTCTGGATTCTAGGTCCCAAAGAGACTGCTTTTTGCTGTTGATCACTACTCTGCCATTTTGGTTCTATATTTTGGCTTTAAAAGGCATATTTCTAAGCAGGGTGTTGTGGTCTATAATCACAGCACTGAGGATGCAGAGTTAGGAGAATTACCATGAGTTTGAGGCCTGAACTACATGGTGAGATCCTATCTATAAATAAATAAATAGGTATGTTTGTGAGCAGCACAGAGATTGCACTAGATGGGATAGTTTAATGCAGAAACAAACACGGAAACTGTTTCAGTAAGCCAAAAAGTAGATGGTAAAGATCTAAAGATTGATTGTGAGGATGCTGACAAGAGTGAAGGCAGTAAGAATTGGCAGAAGGCAAAGGCAATAGGATATTGTAGCTTGGATGCCAGAACTCGATATGAGAAGAAGTGTGGAAAGGATCGAGGGTCATTCTGAGATCGCTAGCTTTTAACGGCAAGATTGTGATGCTGTTATCTGAGACAAACCATATGAGAACATTGCTATGATTCACTGACCACCTTCTGCATGTTTAGAACACACAGACACTCAATTACTACCTGGAACTATAGAGTAGAATGTACCTTACTGTATTTATGACGTGGGCATTTTATTAAGAAACACAGGGCCAGGGGTATAGCTCAGTAGCATAAGCACCTTCCCTGGCAAGCAGAAGGTCCTGAGTTTGATTCTTGGTACAAAAAAAAAAAAAAAAATACAACACAAGGTAGGTGTGGTGTTATACTCCTGTTAATCCCACTACGCAGGAGGATTCCAAATTTAACACCAGTCAGGCAACTTGTTTACACTTTTATACTTTGTTTTGCTTTGTAGGAAATTTATTTGTTTGTCTGTCTGTTTCAGCAGCTGATTTGCTTTCTTAAGGGATTTAAGAAATTGCAAAAAGAAATGTTTCTTTATATTGCTGAATGAGTGGTTGCTTTTCAAGATATGAGTTTGGAATCCAGCAAATCGTAGTTTTCTTCACGTAGCTTTACGCCATGTGGGTTTCTGATGCACTCCTATTCCGGAGGTCCCTTTGTCCCTTTATACCAGGCTACGGCAGACCAGGCTTACAGACTTAACAGAAAAGTCAGTGGAGAAAAATGGACGGGAAAGAGAGGAAGCGAAAGTGGGCACAGAGCAGTTGAAGAAAGGAAAATCACAACATACCCGGCTATTCTTATTAGCTTCCGAGTTACTACTCCTACTTTATGAGCGGGAAAAAAAATTGTGAATGACCAAGATGAGAAAAGGACACAACCATACACATGTTCATAGTTCCCAAACCACACATTTTAGATGCCCCCCAAAAAATCATCATCGCAAATATTCACCTTGTTTTACTGTATATGCTGCATTAAAATTATTTTTATCATATAACGTAAAATATGTTTATGAGAAAAAACTTTAAAATGCACATAAAAACACGGATAAAGTACTAAAACTCTGTGCTCTTATCACCCACAGATCAAGCATTGCTAAAGTTTTAGTACCTATTTTCCAAATATATGCAGACATATTACACACTTTCTATGTAGTGCTTTTTTCAGCACTGTGGGATTATACACAGTACATTTTTTAAACCTGATTTTTGTATGCCTGCTTGCAATGCTTCATAAATATTTTTGCATTAAATATAGACCTATCAGCCAGGCATGGTGGCACATGCCTGCAATCTCAATACCTTATATTTACCTGCCTAACATACTACTATATGACGAAGCCATAACTTTTTTGTGGGGAGGGTGAACCCAGGTCCTAATGCATGCTAGGCACTCACTCTACCACTGAGCTACAATACCAGTCCAAATTTGATTTTGGTAACATATAACCAGCCCTTTATTGACATCTTTCATCTTTCTCCTGGCTAAACCTTCTTAGTGCTGAGATTACAAACGTGCATCACAATGCCCAGCCCGGTCTTGGGTTTTTTTTGTTGTTGTTGTTCTTTTGTTTGTTTTGTTCTGTTTTGTTTCTGGTTCTCTTTTTATTTCTTTAGAAGAATTGCTATAATTGAAGCCAAGTGTGGTGGTGCACACCTGTAATCCTAGCACTCAGGAGGCTGAGGCAGAGCAATTATCACAAGTGTGAGTACAACCTATACTATATAGTGAGTTCAGAGCAAACCCCCTTGAATTATACAGCAAGACCTTGTCTCAAAAAAGAAAAGAAGAAGGAGAAGGAGGAAGAGGAATAAGAAGAGGAAAAGGAGGAAGAAGGAGGAAGGAAGAGGAAAATAAGAATTCCTAGAAGTAGCAGCACTGGGGCAAAGTTGTGCACATTTTTAAGGCATTTCCTCCATACGTGTTGTCAAACTGTCCTCCAAAAAGGAGGTCCCAGTGGCTTCTGCAACCACACTAGCCATGGACATTCACCCTGCCCATGACAACACAGCAAACAGCATACTGTGAAGAGGACAGAGGCTGGCAAGAGACAGCCTTGGTGCAAACCCTATCTCTAACAGCAATGTTTCCACACTGCAATCCTGGAAAGACGTTTAACCTCTGGTTTCAGTTTCCTCTCCTAAAAAATGGAGGTAATAGGCTTCACATCATAGGATTTCTGCCAGAATTAAAAATAAAGAGAAGAAAAACACTTAAATAATGCTTAAGAATTACCACCTGATAATTATTGTTTTAATCTGCTTAAATTCTATCCTTATTGGTAATGAGAACAATAAACAATTATGTAAAAACACAGGTTTTGGTATGATAATTGTTTCTGGTTTTGTTTTTGTTTCTTTTTTGTGACTTGGCTGTCCATTCCCTTTGCCTACTTTTTATTGAAGTGTTCATCTTTTTCTTCACTGCATCATAAAACTGCTTTATTTTATAAGAACTAATCTAATAGATAACATATGTAGAAAGCATCTTCCAAGTTTGTCAGCAATTTGTGATGAATACATTTTCTTTTCAACTTTTCTTTCATTACAAGGGTTGAGCCCAAGGCCTTCCTACTGAGCTACATTTCCAGCCTCTTTTTATTTTTTCTTCTGGAGACAGGGCCTTACTAAGACACAAAGTTAGCCAGGTTGGGCTCAAACTTGCAATCCTCCGGCCTCACCAAGGGCTGGGATTACAGATGTGAACCACTGCACCAAGCTCCAATTCAACAGCATTTTAACAATTCGTCACATTTCCTTTCTCTATTTCCTCTACATTGTTGTTGCAGATGTGTTTCCAAATATGTTCCAGAAATCATGCCATCCCAGAACACATGCTCTAGCATGCATCACCAAAGAAATGACACTCATGTACATCCACAAAATCATCATTGCCTCAGACATCATCTACACCCTCACAGACACACTGGTTTCATTAAAACTCTAAAATAGAGCTTGGAATTGTCACTCAGTGGTAGAGCCCTAGAGCCCTGGGTTCAGTCCCCAGCACACTTTTAAGAATAAATGACTGTTAGTCTTCAAAATCAAAAGAGCTATATTTCCATGACTCCCTTTTTCATTCCTATAAATTTCCTAGCCAGCCTGCAAGAATCAGAAACCACTGACTTCTGCCAGAATTAAATATAAATGTGCACGCAATACATCATTTTGCTTTTGCTCATAGCCATCTTATTTCCCCACTTTACACCACAGCTGCAGTGAAGAAAAGGAGAATCCAGAATTCTCCCTAGGTTGTGAGAAGTAGTGACCCTTGGTCATCCCCCGTCTCTCTCCATTCTAAATATTCCTCATAAAGTCATTCAAATGAGCACAGCGGTTAAATAGAAGACACCTGGGAACAACGGCCTGCAAGGCTCTTTGGAAGTTGTTAACCTCGTATAAACATGAGTAAACAGACCAAATAACAGCTTGAAATATTTAGTTTAACCCTCCATGAATCTACCGGATGTTCCAGTCATTTGTCTTGTAATTACCTCCGTCTCCTAGGCACAAATCTATCTACTTCAAACATTCCCAAGCAGGGCAGTCTTCCTTTCAATCCTGCTTGGTGTGGTTCAAAAAAGAAGGCATGGTATTTCCAGAACGTTTATGCAACCACATTTGTAATTTTTTCCTATCATTTAATCTCTACTCAATATTCCACCAGAAGAGGAAACTTTTATCCTTCAGATTCAAACCAAATAATGTAAAACAGAGGTTTGAAAATATGCGCTCACTTGAACTCTCCCACTAACGAAGCTATTGAAATTTGGGAGAAACTCAAATATTTCAGTTTTTAGTATGACTTAGCAGAGACTGGAAGGCATTAAAGACTACAGAGCTCAGCACCTGTTCAGTAACATTTAATGAAAAGCAGAAGCACTACCCTTGAGCCATGAATTCAAACAACTTTAAATTATTACCAGTAATGGGCCTGAAACCCATTACAGTGAAAAGTGTGGCAGGTTTGTACCCTGGAATTTATATCATCAGCAGCTTGGAATCAGGAGGTGTGGCCATGAGAGAGAGGAGTCCATGACCGCCCTACACCCAAAGGGACACTCAGCAGAGCATGATCCGGCCAGTGGGGCTCAGGAGAGCACGGCGGACGTGAGTGTGCATTTTCTCTTATGTTCAGCCGCACTCTTCTTGTCACATAAGACTCAAATTCTACACCAACATATTTACGTGATTTCTCCCCATCTGACTGATTCCTCAAAAAAAGCACAAAATTTAAGAAAGTACCAGCTAATGTGCATGGCTGTTTACAGTTCCTGAGATCTCAGTGTAGACAATTGTAATACATGACATGGACCATAAAGTCACCCAGTACAGTGTGATATCATGGCTTCCTAGCTTCTCCAGGCACATAAAGTTCCCATTTTGCTCCCTTGTGTTACTCTCAAAACCTGTTCTCTCCACACATGATACTAGAACACATGCACTGGGCAACAGTAAATGAGATTAATGGATTATCAAGAATAAAGCAGGCAGGGGACAGAGCTCAGCAGTCCAGTGCCTGCCTGGCAAGTTCAAGGTCATGAGTTCTATCCCCAGAACAAAAAAAAAGCATCTGGGGTCAAAGGAGGTGGCGAATAACTTTAATCCCAGCTACTCAGAAGGTTGAGATAAGATAATCACAAGTTTGAGTCCAGCCTGAACAAATTTGTATTGTTTGGGGGTTTCTTTTGTGGTTTTTTGTTTGTTTGTTGGTTGGTTGGTTTTTGTTTTTTGAGATGGGGTCTCACTATGTATCCCAAGCATGCCTGCAACTTTTGGTGATCCTCTTGCCTCAACCTCCCAAGTATTAGGATTATAGGCATGTACCACCATATCCCAGTCTGGGAAATTAACAAGACCCTGTCTCAAAATAAAATTTTAAGCAAGAGTTAGGAATGTAGTTCAGTAATAGAGCACTTGCCGAACACCCACACCCACATCCACCTCCCCCACACACACACACACACACACGCTGCAGCAACTGGCTATGCTGTGAGATCATACTCACAGTGCATATAGCACCCTCCAGCCACTATTGTCTCAAAGCAAACATAATGTAAGGTGTAGCAGAACCACCATTAACAAAGCAAGCATTTAACTCCATGGTTAATATGGCAGAGCTCAAGTTTGCACCCAGGATTCTAGATTATAGGGTCTGTAACTACTATCCAATGCTGTCTTTATTTAAATAAAATAGGATACCTAAAGTTAAAATAGATGAAAAAGACAGGGAGACAGACCAGAAAGAAACACATGAAGAAATATAATCCAAATTCTTTTCAAAAAGGCAAATTCCATTCCCATGTGAAATATGCAGATGATGTTTCCTGCTACGTACATAAAATGTCACTGTAAATGACAGCAATAAAGCATTTTCTGTGCCGTACGTATATGTCAGTACTGGAGAGAATGTGGTGTCCGCCTGGGACCAGCTGCCACAGATGACAGTCAGCAGGAGGAGGAGACAGTCAATCCTTGTCCCTGCCTTGATTTCCACGAGAAAATAATATCTGTCTTCTCATGGCAAATTGTGATGTTTTAATGCTTCTTGATTTAATGTGCAAGAGTCCAACTATGTAATGTACAAAGAAGGAATAAAGAAATACAGGCATCTGCCCTCTAGGGGGGAAATCATAATATATATTATTACGCACATTCCAAAGCTGAAAAGAGTAGCTTTTTGAAGAATATTTAGAAGTCTTCCTTGGCCAGACTAATTTGATTTGATGGGATGGGAGGGTGTTCTAAAGCAAAGCTGGTGTCCTATCCATTTCTTAGTAGGCCTACACTGGGTAATTAGGAGTCCCTAGATTGGTCATTATTTGATCAAAGGGAAAATTTTTGGAAATAAACACATAGATGGATGTCTAAGTGTGTTTGGATTGTTCGAAACCATGAAGTGCTAATGGTTTAAATGAGTTGAGCTTTGGTGAAAGCATCTGATGCCAGAATAGTACTGGTAGACTTAATAAGCATTTTAGTAGTGAAGAGAGATTAAAAGAATTTTGAATCGTGTTGTTAATGTGTTTGTTGTGGCGGCCGGATACAGCGGCACGGGCCGACAATCCCAGTTACTCAGGAGCATCACAGATTTGAAGCGTAGGCAGTTCAGCAAGATCTCATCTCAAAATTAAAAAATAAAAAGAACTGGACAAATAGCCAGTGGCAGAGTGTCCCTAGGCTTAATCCCCAATACCATTTTTAAAAAATTCTATTGGCTACTCTGTGATAGTGCCCAAGAAGAGTTCACCATGCTTTACTCAGTTTCACTTATTGGAATTTCCTTTTTATTTATTTTTTATCCTTTTTAAAAGAGAAGTTACAGATCATTTTGGAATTTTTTTTTTTTTTAACCAGGGATTGAACTCGCAACCTTGTCCGGCAAGCACTTATGCCGTTAAGCTAAATCCCCAGCCAGATCTGTATTTTTACCATAAAAAAAAAAAAAATCACTGAAAGCCAGGCTTGGTGGCACACATCTATGACCCCAGCGTTCTGGAAGAACCACAGGTTTGAGCCCAACCTGGGCATGTAATTTAGCAACTTGGCAGAAGGATACCTAGAACAGAAATAGCTGAGTCAAACAGAATTTCTAGGTTTGGTTCTTTGAAGAATCTCCACACTAATTTCCATAGTAGTTGCACTAGTCTACACTCTCGCCAACAAAAGACAAGGTTCCTTTTGCCTCATATCCCCTCAGAATTGGTTATTTGATTCCTTGATGATTGCCATTCTTTGCAGAGTAAATTAGAATCTCAGTGTTGTTATAATTTACCTTTCTCTAATGGCTTGAACATTTTTTTCAGGTACAGTGTTTATTGGTCATTTGTACTTCTGAGAAATCTATTCATTTTAGTTTCCCATTTTTTTTTTCAGTTCTTTATGTATTCTAGACATTTGTCCTCTGTCCAAGGAAGAGCTGGCAAAATTTTTTTTCCATTCTATAGGTTGTATCTTCACTCTGCTGGCTGTTTTGTTTCCTGTATAGCAGTTTGTTTTTGTTAAATTTGATATAATCCCTTTTTTTTTTTTTTTGTTTGGTACCGGGGATCAAACTCACGACCTCGCACTTGCAAAGCAGGCACTTAAGCCACTGAGCTAAATCCCCAGCCCATAATCCCATTTTTTTGATTCTCAGTATTATTCCTAGTGCTTTTGGGGGTTCAATTCAGAAAGTCCCTGCCTACATCTACGTCTTCAACAGGAGTTTTACCTAGCTGGCCATGGCATGCTCCAGCAGATTAAGTGTTTCTGTTTTAACAGGTAGATCCATTTTAGTTTTAACTAGTGCATCTCCGGGAGATGTGGATGTTGTCTGCATATGCATATCTGCTTTTCTCAGCACCATTTGTTAAAGAGGACAACTCTCCTCCCCTTGGTTGAAGTGCCAGTGAGTGCACAGGGGCTGTTTCTGCTCCTTCTGTCCCATCCCATTGGTCTGTGCCCTTGTTTTTGCACCAGTATCATGCTGTTTTCATCACAGTGGCTTTGTACTACAGAAAGGAAGTAGGAAGATGTTGTTCAAATGGATGGGGAGACAACAGAGGGAGGAATGAGAGGCAAGGAATGGGTGGAGGCTAGGAAAAAATGATGAAAATAGAGCCTTTGCAAATGAGAAGGGGACCAACAAGTGGAAGGAGCAAGAAGGGAGGGGATGAAAAACAAAAAAGAAAAAGAAAAAAGAATTAAGATGTATTACGTACATATCCCAACTCCCCATGATAACTGTAATCATTATGTACAGCAAATGTATCAATAAAAAAAATAATTAATTCCTTTACATCAAAGTATTTGAGTGTCTCAGGGTTTACAAAAAAATCCCTAAAATGGGTATAATGGACCTAATTTGTAAAGATATAGAGTGAAGCCTTATATCTTTGCATAAATTAAATCTACTGGCCATTAATCCAGAGGTGACTTTTGTCACTTGGCAGTGGACACAGGACAGAGTGGATCAGAATGGCTCCCTTCGTGTGGCATTCTGATATCAGCCAAGAAGGTCTTTGACTCCCAGTGGTCAGCCGGGGCCGCAGTGTCTGATCTGTGTGACCAGTGCCAGAGGATTACTGTGGGAATCAACCCTTACCTTTGTCTGGAGCCATGCAAATTAGATACTTTCACAAAGTAAGAAAAATAACTTCCCGACCACATTGCAGTATAAACAAGTTCCTCTCAACTTACAGTAGTTGAGCCATAAAAACAGCTTATCGTCTGGGTGGTCAGATATACAAGCGTATACAAAGAAGACTTAATTTATTCTGGAAAATGTCACTTTCTCATCTGGTAAAAGCCCCCAGCTGTTTGGTGAAGAAATGTTAAAGCGTATCCTGTTTGTATGCCTTTGCCTTATGATTACCAAGAGTAAAATAGCTCCTGTCTTAGTTACTTTTTCTCATTGTTGAGACAAAATACTGGACACCCAAAGTTAAAGGAGGAAAGATCTCTTGTGGCTCACAGCTTCTAGAGGTTTCAGTTCATAGTTCGGTGGCTCCAAGCAGAGGGGCATCAGAGAGAAGAAACAGTTCATGGCAGGCAGAAGGCAGGAGGCAGGAAGCCAAGTGACAAGCAGAGACTTTCTTTCTGTCCCATGTGTCACACTGTAGATCCAGCCACCTCTGAAAAAGCCCCTCCTATGACCACGTGAGGCTTTTGGGGTGACATCTAGACACAGGACATACCAGTTCCCTTGCATGCATGGGACTTCTATGTATTTCTGTTTGTTTCTTTGTTTGCCTTTTTTGAGAAAGGTTCTCACTATGCAGTTTAGACTGGTCTTATGCTCACTTTATAGCCCAGGCTGGTCTCAAACTCACAATGATCCTCCTGCCTCAGCCTCTCCCAAGTGCTGGGAGTGGCACGTGCCACCATACCCAGAAACTTTTGTATCTTTTGTTATTTGTAGTTAGGTTTTTTGAACTTACAAAGTTAGCATTTATGAGCAGAGGGTTTAAAGAATTATCCTGCAATACAGGAGTTTCCTGCAGTGACTGCAAAATTTGTAAAATCTAGTTCTCCATCCTCGGAGGCAGCCTGGAGTTCTTGGGGTGTTCAAGTGTGAGTAGTAAGGTGAGGATAGGTCAGCAGGTGACAGAGGTCATGCACAGACTTTTTCACATTCGTTCAATGATCTATCAAGTATTTCTATGATGAAAAGACACCAACACTAAACAAATACATGAAAGGAGCTTATTTATTTATTATTTTCTTTACAGTGCCAGGGATCAAATGCAAGGTCTCACCCACACTAGACAAGCACTCTACCACCCAGCTACATCCGAAGCCCAAGAATTTAAGATTGTTTTAAATGCTCCAAAGATAAGGAAACAGGACAATATGAGAAATATAGCCCAAGACAGTGGCCCAGGGCAGAAAGAAAATCCATCCACATGAAAGCTCTGAAGAAAAGAATTGCAAGGAGGGGGGACCACAGGTGCAAAGACCCCATGGCAGGAGGACATGTCACTGTTAACAAGCAGAGTTGCTTAACAAGGGAAGAGAAGCAGGAGGAGGAGAGGAGAAACAGGTAGGTGAGGAATCAGACTGCAATGGACTTGGAGGGAACTAGTACCATATATGATCTTACTCTGAATAGAAAATCTATCTAGAATTGATGTTACCATGCGACTTTGCTTCAAAGAGTTGTATAATATTTGCTGAATGAGACCATTTTTTTTCTCTTTTGTTTTCTTTTTCTTCCCATCTCCCCCCCTTTTTTTTGTTTGTTTGATTGTTTTGAGACAGAGTCTGGCTATGTAGCCTCAAAGATGTGACAATCCTCCTGCCTTAGCCTCCTGGACAACAGCATCTTTTTAATAAGCATAATCCAGATTGGTTCTCTGGCTACACTTATCCTCCACAAGCCCCACCATTCATATGGAGTTTTAATTTATGTTTCAAAGCAATTTTTATTGTCCAAAATTATTTCTAACTGCTTTATTAGAAACAAAGAAAACAGAAAGGAATAGTACAGTGAACTCCATTTTTCAGCAGTCACTGATTCATTATTTCTAACCATAGAGGTAACACATACTGGCTACATATAACACAAAAGTCTCCAAGATAAAGAGGCATTTAAAATTCCACACACAACTTTAGAGCTCCAAGTTTTGTTTTTATTTTTGGTTTTCATATAAATTCGTAGGGCAGAGGCTTTTCTTGTTTTGTTTTGTTTTGTTATTGTTGCCCTGGTTGTTGCTGTTGAGTTACTGGGGTTTAAACCCAGTGCCTTCCCGCTGAGCTGCCTCCCTGGCTGTTTCCGTTTGTCTCTTGTTATTCATGAGATGGGGAATCCCTAAATCACTAAGTTGCCCAGGATAAACTGGAACTTGTGATCCTCCTGCCTCAGCTTCCCAGAGTGCTGGAATCTCAGGCCCGTACCATCACGCCCAGATGGGAGAGGGGTTTTTGCTAGTTCCTTTTTTGCTATCAAAATGAGTTCCTGCTGTACACGCTGTTAGGGCCTCTGCACAGTCTTCAAGCCCTTTGTTCTGCTTGCCTTCCTCTTTCTCTCTGACTTCTGCACTTTATCTGAGTACCTGACACGTTCCCTCGCGCTCATCCGTCCTTCGCAGGGAGGAATCGCGCTGTGGTGAGGATGTCTGCGTGCGAAACCAGAGGTGGAAGACGCGGGTTAACAGTGTGGTCGGAAAGTGGAATGGGGGAGATGAAGACATAGCAGTTTCCCACTCCCAGCGCTGTGGATAAGGTACTCACAGAGTTCTCGCGGATCAGGAGCCTGGCAAACGGTCGCTATTTTTGCGTGCTAGGCTCAGGGTGTAGCCCAGGGGTAAAATGCTGGCCTAGCATACAGGAGGCCCGGGGTTAAATCCTCGGTGTCATGCACACACACACATGTTATCAGTGATCTGCACTTTCCTCCCAAATCACAAGACACCAGGGATGTTGACTTTATTGTCCAAAATGTGTCGTGTCTTTGGTGAGTCATTCGCCTTAGTTACTTTTTACTAGTTGCTGGCACAAAATACCCGACACCCAAAATGAAGGAAGGAAACGTTTATTTCTTATAGTTCTTGGAGGTTTCAGTCCATACTCGGTTGGCTCTGAGGCAGGCTGCATGGCGGGACACAGTTCGTGGCTAGCTGCAAACAGCAAGGGGGAGCTGGCAAGAGAGCCAGACACACCGCCTTCCCGCCGTTACGTCATATCCTGGCTCCACCCCTAGGCGGGTGTAGCACTCACACCACCAATCCGAGCACTACACCATGAGCCAATCACAAACGCGTAATTGCAGGAGGCTTGGGAGCCACTGACATAAACCATGACAGTCTTCATCTTTTCACTGTTTAACGCAGAGGGCACATTGGCTCAATAAGCCATTATAGCTCGTTGGCATCTTTATTTTTCAGTCTGTGTATCCTACTTGATATGCCCATCGGATTACAACATTTAATAATGCCACGTTTACAATGAAAATACCACACCTCAGTCTGTGTTTAACAGAGGCTGGCTAGTATTTGAACAAAGTTCACTCCCAATGCAGGCTGGAAAGAACACCGATCTGGGGGTAAAACTCATTCTGTCTTGTTAACCAGGAGCTGTGAACCAGGTGAGCTTCGGGCACCCTGTGCCCAGCGCCCTACAGGAGACCTTGGGATTTGCCCGTCTGGCCTGCACCTGACCACTTTGTCTCATCCCTGTCCCAAGACAATGTCCTGCTCTTGGTGCCATGCTACTGATGTATTAGCACACACACACATCCCCTTTCCAGTAGAACTGGGGAGTGTAGAATAATCTTTTTTTTTTAATGTACTACTAATAGAAATCATTAGGCAGCAATTATTCATAAAGTACCTAGTAACTCTTCTCCCTTCCTCCAGGACTTGGTTCCACAGGCACGGAGAGTAGTTGTTTTGGGAGCTGTTTATCCTTGGTTTATTTCTCAATGAATTTATCAATAGAAATGAATGAATTGTGCAATAGAAATCTTTTTTTTTTTTTTTTTTTTTGGTCTTTTTGAGACAGAGTCTCACTCTGCAGTTCAGGCTGGCCTTGGGCTCACTTTGTAGCCCAGGCTGGTCTCAAACTTGCAACAATCCTCCTACCTCTGCCTCTGCAGTGCTGGCAAATCTTTGCAAGTGACAGGACATACACCTGTAAGATCAGCGACTCGGGAGGCTGAGGTGGGAGGATCCCCAGTTTGAGGCCAGCCTGAGCAGCTTAGCAAGACTCTGCTATCTCAAAAGGAAGTTCTAAAAGGCCTGAGCACATAGCCCAGTGGTAGAGGGTTTGCCAAACATGCACAAGGCCCTGAGCTCAATAACCAGTGTCAGGGGAAAAAATGAATCTTTAAGTGGTATATGGTGTCGGGGGTGTAGTTCAGTGGTCAGCACACGCCTGGTATATGTGAGGCTGCGGTTTCATCCTCAGCCCCGGGGAAGAAAAGAAATACTACGTGAATATATTCTGTGAAAGTCAGCGATACGTAAATGTAAGAATAAATGTAAGGGGAAAGTGGATTTTCTCCCCAAATTCTTCCTTCTCTCACCTCTTTCCAAAGGGAATAACATATCACTTTTTTTTTTTAACTAACATGTTTTCAGCACACGTGCAACATACTCATTGTCAGGATTTTCGACGCTATAAAGCAGCAAATAAGAGATAAAAGACCTTTATTCCAAGGACGTGGAGAGGTGCCCGGACAAGGACAGTCTGGCCACCTCTGACCCGCACGTGGCATAGGGTACACATATAACCTCCGACCGGGGGTGGCGCTTAGGGTGGGCATTGATGATGTATAAGTTATCGATTGGGACTCCTTTCGCGCCACTGGGAAAGGTGAACACAGCTTGGTCCCGCCTCTCAACTGCTCGGTCCTGCCTCCCACAGGTCCTGCCTTCCACCGCAGCTTTCCAGGGCAAAACTCACTCACACATCACACACGTGAACTCTTTTCTTATCCTTTTCCTTCTCTTCCCTCCATCTCTTCATTCCTTCCCTTATTTGAAAAGCACCTGTCTCCTGCTTCCTATTATCTAACAAATAAGTTCAATGGAATTAATTTGTCTTCTTGGTTAAAGAGCCAGGAAGGCGTAAGATGAGAAACCTGAGGGTCTGCTCACTGCAAGGGAAATGAGCTGCACAGGAAACGTGCTGAAAAGGAGTTTGTGATTGGGGAAAAGGACCTCTTTTATATTTGAGTTTTAAATATATTTAATAAAACTCTACCTCTGTTAAAGGTGGGTGCCGGTTACAGATGTGGCTTCATTTATCCTACAGTATTTTGTAATCGGATGCCCCCATCCTGCCAGGTGACTCCCTGTGCTAAACAGCCGGGGGCCACAGACAATCTTTTGGATAATGTAATGATGTTGTAGGTTTCAACTACAAAACTTGAGCCCCTGGTTTAATTCCATATCAAAATGGCCCCCACAGAGTCTCCAGTCCCTCTTTTTTCTCTGGGTTGTTTCTCCCCCACACCACCCCGCTTAAGACACGGGGTTCTTGCTATACTGACCAGGCTGACCGTGAACTCCTGAGCTCAAGTGATTCTTCTGCCTCAACCTCCCAAGTAGCTGGTCCATGTGCTACTGTGCCCAGCTTTCTTTACAATTTTACTTTTAAAAGAGTATAGGTTCTCTCACTTCAGACACCACCCACAGCTTAGTTACACTGCTAACACTTTCTCCAAGTGTGTAGCACTGAAAACCCATTGAAAGTAAAGAAATGTGCTCTCCAAAAAATAGCCCTTTGCACAATAATTCTGCCTGGAGATTTTCTTTTCATTTGATTTTGCTGATACATAAATACCCTGAATCAGATTTTTTTTTAAATGAATGAAACTAAAAAAGAGTCAGAGAAACAGCAAAGATTCAGTAGAAACTTAAAGGGAAGCCAGACCTGGTTGCACACTCTGGTAATCCTAGCGCTCTGGAAGTTTGAGGCAGGAGAATTGCAAGTTTGAGCCCAGCCTGGACAAATTAGTGACTTAGATAGTTTCTCAAAATAAAAATTATAAAGTGGCTGGGGATGTGTCTCAGGTGAACAGCCTGGGTTAAATCCCCAGGACTAAATTGTTTTCTTTTCTTTTCTCTGTTTTAGGAAGGAAAGAAGAAATAAACTTAAAGGGAAGAGAATGATTTCCTTTGTGCGTTTTATTTTTAATGTGAGATTGTAAGGAAAACAGCACTGCCCTGCCCTGTGCTCCTCCGATCAGGAGGAAACATTGATATGCTAAGCACCCTTTGTTCCCCTCACGCTGAGGTGTGAGGAGGTGACCAGGGAAGTACTTCTGAAATGGAAGTTGTTTCCACCAGCCTGCCCCTCCAGCCCCACAACTTCCTTCAAGGCCTTTAACCTGCTGTTTCTGTAGTGTTACATTTGACCAGGGACAATCATGTTTGGTGGGAATTACACTTGCAAACTAGATCTTCTTAAAGGCAGACAAATAAAGAACCATTGAAATCCCTTTACACCTCTCTCTCTCTCTCTCTCTCTCTCTCTCTCTCTCTCTCTCTCTCTCTCTCTCTCGCTGTCCCTTGGTTTTGGTCCCTCTGCTTCTCATTTTCTGGTCTTCCCACTTTCCCCCTTTGCTTTCCACTTTATTCTTTTCCTTTTCAAACGCACACATTGCCACCACCGATGTCACACACACACAGGCGCACACACCCTGCATCTCTGTCTCCACTGCATCTGCTACTGATTGTCTTTCTCCCGGGAGGGCAAAGGGTCACCAGAGGAGTCAACTTTGCACACAGAGTTGTCAGAAGTCACCACCATTGAGATGCTGCAGAAAATCATCTGGCTCCACATGGGTTGGCCTGTGTGCTTTTCAAGAGACGTTAACCTCAACATGTAATTCTGACTTCTCAAAGAAAGGGTACAAGAGTAAAAGCACACACCTACAATTGTTAATCTCATTTACTTGTTAGCAAGTTAGTGAGCCAATCTTTTAGAAAAAGCTAATTTGTATTCCTAGGTTTTTGTACTTGTGTTATGGAAGAACTGGATATTTTCAAGCTATTGACTGAAGAATTAAAAACATCATACCACAGCGATACATGTGTACCCGTGTTTATAGCAGCACAATTTGTAATAGCTAAATCTTGGAACCAACCCATCAACTGAGGAAAAGATTAAAAAAAGATGTGGTATTTTTATACAGTAGAGTACTACTCAGCTAGAAAGAAAGACAAACTTGAGGCCTTTATAGGTAAATGGATGCAACTAGAAAACATACTCATAAGTGAAACAAATCAGACTCACATGTGTAAACACTGTATTGTTTCCCTAGTATAAAAAACTGAAAGAGTAAATATAATCCTAAATCTACAAAAGATATTGTGAAAGGGAAAGATCAACTGGGATGGGAAAAAAGAAGGAAGGAGGGGAAATATATATATATATATATATACATACACACACACATACATACAAGATAGCTAAAATAATTGCACTACTATTCCTATTAGTTCATGGAAAGAAATTGTGAGTGCTTGTACTTTTGAGCTGTGTTACATGCCTGTATCTTGCAAACTGAGCAACTGTTCTGAAGATACCAATATGCAAAAGAGTGACCATTGTTAGTTCCTTATTGTTTTGAAATCCTATATTGTTTTTTATTGTTTTTTTTTCTTTTAATCTCTTCAAAAAAAATTTTTTTAAAGCTATTTAAAGAAAGTAGTAGCCTGACCTCATTAGTGAATTTCTTCAGGTATGTGTGCTCTTACATCTGTATTTTATACTCTGTAACTACTTTGTGTCTGAAAAGTACCTCTATCTGGGAGTTCAGAGCCAGAAATCTAATTTGGTGTGTTCATCCAAAGACAAGAGTATGTCCAAAATTTAAATTTTAAATAAAGCTTCGAGGGCTGGGCATGTAGCTCAGTGGTAGAGTGCTTGCCTAGCATGCATGAGACTCTGGGTTCAACCCCCAGCACCACAAACACATAAAGATAAAAAATAACTTTCACTATAAATATCAAGGGAAACACCACAAAGTTTAAAGTGCAATAATGATTATTTTATATTTGCAGCTATGGAGAGGTAGCCAGCAACTACAAACAGGAACTGTGAGGTCTTATTGTGTAGTTTCAAATTCCAGCTATTTTTTTCCTAGCTAACCCTGGGGAAACATCTCCTCCCTTTATGCCTCAGTTTCTTAATTTTAAAAACAGACACACTGGAGGGTTGTTTATGAAGATTAAGCAAGTTAAAACAAGTAAACATTCCTACAACAACCTGCAGCATACAGTAGGAGACAGAGAGATGATCTTTCACACGGAGGTCACTTCTACCAAAAACAGTGACTGGTGCACAACTGTTTTATCGTTAACTTGCCCAAAGCACATAAAATAGTTTAAATACTGTTGTGCATGGTATGGGCTCAACAACTTAAAAGAGTCACAGTCAATGAATAACTGGTTACAAACATTTCTAGTTCCGGTATCAAGTTGAGGAATTCAGAGACAATAGATGACGATGATGATAATTCACCTTCCAGTCAGATTAGGAGGCATAATAAGTGACAGAGAATTTTCTGTTCAACATTCTTATAAAATAGCCCATGTGGGCACTCACTTAGAGAGAAGAAAGCTGGCAATTATTCTTTACTGCTTATAAGGCTCAAAATGGAACGGGTGAACTCTTGGAAATTGACCAAAGGGACCTTCTATACTCTGCTACACACGTGTTAATTAGCATGCCGTTACCCTAGTGTTGGATACAGGTTGGACTCGAGTCTTTCTTGCTCATAAAATGCAACAAAATTTCTGTATACCCAGAATGCTCATTTTGTATGCATTGCGTGAATTCATGAACACTCAAACTTTAAGGTAGGGGTTCAGAGAACTTTGGGGCCTGTCCTTTAAAAGTCCGTTTCACTTCTTAAACAAAGGATCTGATAAAATAATTTGACCAAAGCCAAGTGACTTAGTGACAGAAACCAGGACTAAAACTTCACGTTACCTGACCCCTGAGGTCATGTTATTTTTATTGCAGCAAACTACCTTCACTTTTGATCTTGAACGAAGTCATCAAGCCCAAGACTGAAAACTAAAAGTTTCTGTTTTCTGTTTAACACTACACTCTAGGTCTTTCCAACTCTATAGTTCAACAGAGATTAAAAATTCCATGAATCTCAGTCTTAAATATGCCCTTAAAGAATTCCAGCCCAGAGTTTATTAGCAGTTTTACATCACATGTAATTTATCCAATAAATGATAATTGTTGCTTAGGAGTCACTTGGGTTTATGATGAAAATTCCTGAGACTGTTTTAGATAAAATAAGCAAGGTTAAAACATTAGGTAGTGAGGATAGATCCAAATATGTCTCATTTATTATTTTTTAGAGAAAAACATTACTAAAATCTCTTTTATTCAAATGAATGATTATTTAAATCTAATTTGTTCATCATTAAAAACATATATAAAGATCACCAGTCTCCCTTTTGATGTACCCTAAAAATAAAGAGTCTTTTGTTTTGCTTTGTTTCATTTCGTTTGAGATTCAGAATGGCCTTGAACTCACTATGTAGCCCAGGCTAGCCTTAAACTTGTAGTGGTCCTCCTGTCTCAGCCTCCTGCAAGTATATACTACTATGCCTGGCTGAACGGTCTTCTTTTGGGGGGTTTTATTTGGTGTTTTGTTTTGTTTTGCTTTTTGTCAGTACCAGGGATCGAACTCATGACTTTGAGCTTGCCAGGCAGGCGCTTGTGCCATTGAGCTAAAGCCCCAGCCTTTTTCATTTTTTGAAACAGGGTCTCACCACATAATTCAGGCTTGCCTTAAGTATACCGCAATCCTCCTGCCTCACCCTCTGGAGTGCTGGGATTACAGGTGAGTGCTAAAAAATCCTGGCTAAAAATTCTTGATGTCATTTGGTCACTTACTTCGGTAGCCTGGATAACAGTCACCACAATGAAGAGCCTATGCGTGTTCCATAAAGGTTGCTACTTCTTTATGTTTGTACATGACACATTGAGAGTCTATTATACCCATGACCATGTTAGGCTTTCAGGTTTGTCAGACAGAAGAGGCTTAGGAAGATATCCATACTCTCAAAAGTGTGTGCCTTTTTTGGAGTTATGAGTTCTTGTGAAAATATATGTTTTGGCTCAGATATTAACTCGATGCATCATTTATGATCAGTAATGTTTTCTCAACTAGCGCATGTGCCCAAGAAGATCCTGGGAACATTTCTGAGTGTGTATTGCACTGAGTCAGTGATTTACCACGCTCCACATTCTAATTTTACACTCTGGACAGCTCCAGCGTGACTCTTCACCATTGCCTCTAAGTGAGGAAAACGCCAATTTTGTTTATTCCTAAGTTTCCAAAACTAAAAGTGTTTTATTTACTATGATTCTATCATCTTTTATAAGTTTGATGGCTAGCTTTCTCCTCAGTGCTAACCTGAAACTCAAGAATGGCAGTGGATAATTCAAATAGATTTAGACAAACTAATGTAGGGAATGAAAACTTAAAAAAAAAATCGCATTATTCTGGACCTGGAATTGGTCAAAATGGAGCCAAAGATCAAAAGAAAAAGGCACACAGGTCAACCATTGGACTGGTGTGAAATCCTGCAAGATGCAAAAAGCAGAGAAACCAAAGAACAGGAAGCAATAAAGCCACGGGCAAATACCTGAAGCTATGGCCAGGCATTGAGATGGAGTAATTGACACGACTCAAGCAATCAGGAATCAAAGCAAAGCTCTTGGAAAGATATGCTCCATGCCACACTCCGCCTCACTCGGATTAGTGTTAAAGGTTTCGTGTGTGGGCAGGAGCTAATCCCAGCGCAGAGGCAGGTGCGTTAACCCGTCAGGCGCACACCCAGATAAGGTTAGTTTACTTTAGTATAGCAGTAAAGTAGTTGAAGAGGAATCTCACTATTTTTTCAACAGTCAGTAAGATACTGAAAATATAACAGTGAAGAAAACAGAAAACCCCTGACTTCATATTTCTGTGTTTTATAGATCAATGATGGTGAATGTTTTAGAGCTTTCATTGACACAAACCGGCCCCTGCGTCACGCATGCCAGAGGTTCGCCACCACTGTTATAGTGGTAAGCAAATCACAAGTTGGGGAACACAGCTTTTCAGACTTGAAAGGTGACCTGGATTTTGTCTTTATTTAACTCAAGTTCCATCAATTGCCATGCTAGTGTTTGCTTTAATGTCTTTCTTTCTTTCTTTCTTTCTTTCTTTCTTTCTTTCTTTCTTTCTTTCTTTCATGGTATGATTGATCCCAGAGTCTTCATACTAAACTATATCCCCATCCCTCTTTTACTTTTTATTTTGCAACAGAATCTCAGTAAGTCACTAAATTGTGCAGCCTGGATTTGAACTTGCTACCCTCTTGTCTCAACCTCCTAGAGTGCTGAAATTACGGGTGTGCACCACCAAATTCTACCCAGTTGTAGAATTTTAAATTCTCACCCACACATTTAAAAAATATCTCCTGGGTTAAGTATGGTGTCACATGCCTGTAAGCCCAGCACTCAGGAGGCTGAGGCAGGAGGAACACCATGAGTTCAAAGCCAGCCTGAGCTACATAGTAAAACTCTGTCTCAAAACACACACACACACACTAAAGTACCTCCTGATTCCAACAGTCACTTCAATTGAATATTAATTCAATAGTTCTAGCTTCTGAAATCTTGGAAACATCCAAAATGTCCATCAACTGCAGAGTGGATGAAAGAGGTGGTATTTTTACACAATGGAATATTATTCAGCTATAAAAAAGGATGATCTTGAGGCCTTCATAGGGAAATGGGGACAACTTGAGACTATCCTCCTTAGTGAAATAAGTAAGAATCATATTTATAAATATCACATTGTTTCTCTAGTGTAAAAATAAGAACTGTAGCAGTAATAAAACCTAAAATGTGTAATTGCTACTGTAAAAAAGAGAGGAAAAGAAAGTGCTCTAAAGGATATAACTACATGTGTGTTTAAGTGTGTAAGATGGATGTCCATATTACTGTTTTTGTTAGAATGTTGAGCAGAACCGTTAACAGGCTCATTGTTTGAATGTCTACTTTGTATGTTTTAACTTTGTAACTTGAACAACTATTTCCAATGATGACACTGTGTAACTTATCAAGTGGCGATTTCATAGTGTTTTTGTTTCGTTGTTGTTGTGGTGGTTGTGGTTGTTGTTCTTTTTTTCTTTTTTTTTTCTTTCCCCTTCGGAATTCTGTATTGTTGCTACCCTCTTTCTGTTTTGTTTGGGTTTTTTTTCTTTCTTCTTCTCTTTAAATTAAAAAAAAAATAGTTCTAGCTTCTGGTGAGGACATCAGTAGGGGAAAAGACACTCCCTCCATCCAAAGAACTGAATTCTGCTGGAATCCCCATGTCCTTAAGAGTGTCAGAACAGGAGGAAAGAATTACAGCCCTCAGGGGAGGCGTTAAGTTCTCCGGTGGTGAAAAGGCTATGATAACGGGAAACTTTCCAGATGCCCTGAACGGAATGAAAATCACCTTCAGTTGGCAGGAACCAAGAAATGCTTATAGAGGAAACCTAACAAGTTTTATAAGAAAATTGTATCAATTTGATGAATACATAAACATTAAATTCAAGATAGGGACTGTGTCTGGCCCCTCATTATACCCCTGGTACCAGGCTGGCGCGTGGCAGTTTGAAGAACTCAGTGAACGTTACTGTGTTCCTTTCCTTCCCGTTCAGAGGTGCTGGGCATCCCGCAGGCCCTGGCAGCCCTGCACCGCTGAGCTCCTCCCGTCCCGGCCACCTCCTCCCCGGCGACTCAAAACTGGCTCTGAAGAACAGGATTCCACGAAGGACAGTGAGGACAGACAGAGACGATGTTCCCAAGAACAGAAACATGGTTTGTTAGCTTTTCCTCCCGCAGCAGAGCACCTGAGAGAGAAGCACTGGCAGGAAGAAAGATTTCTCTGGGCTCCTGCGTTCAGAGCTTGCAATCCAGGAAGACTGGTTCCTCCTGGCCCAAAGCAAGGCACACATCATAGCTCGGGGACCTGGTGCAGAGCAGACAGCTCAGGGGAGCTAGGGCCAGAGAGGAAGGGGTCAGGGTGCCAGCGTCCCCTCGAGGGCACCCAAGGGACCTCCTCCAAACCCATAGTGCTGGAAACCAAGGCTTCAACACAGGAGCGCTGGGAGAACATTCTAGAGCCAAACCATCCTACACAGTAGGAGCAAAACAAGAAAAGAGGAACAAATGGAGCAAAGAACAACCCAAACTGGACAAAGTAAAATGTTTGCGGAAAAGGTCACATAGGTGTGGCCTGGTGTCATACACCTGTAATTCCAAGATTTGGGAGGCTGAGGCAGGAGGATCACTGTGAGTTCAAGGCCCGCCTGCACCACACAGTAAGGCTCTCGCTCAAAATACAAACAAAGAGAAAGGGTCACAGTTTAATTCTTTTGGCCTCAGAGTACAGCTCAGTGCTTTCCAATTAGCATGGGCCCTGGTTCCAGCCCAGTGCTGAAAGCACACAACATCAAGGGCAGGTCCTGCACAAAGGCAGGAAGGGAGAGGAACAACTCAGGTGGACACCTCACTTCGGACATTAGCCACAGGGATGCCAGGAATGGGGGAAGGGGCGATGCCAAGGCTGCAGGGAATATTTCTGTAGGGAAGGAGAGAGATGGAACAGAGAGGGAAAAAGACACAAGTGGAAGAGGAGACAGGGCAGATAGGGGAGGAATTCCTGGGACAAGTGAGGACACAGGACGAAAATGAAAGAAGTACGAGGCCCAGGAGAGGACGGCTCCAGGCTTCATCTTTGCTGAGTTATTTGATTTTTGGGAAAGTCACTTACTTCTCTGAGTTTATTCTCACATGTGTAAAATGGAGGGAAAACTTAAGATTATTTGGTATAAATACCTTTTGTTAAATATGCAGCATCTATCACTGTATTTTATTAAATTGTATATTTATGTATTATATATGTGCTTATATTCTATATTCATACCTATGTATAGCATCATATTGATTTCCCAAACAACCCAAACTGGGTGGCCCAACAGAAATTTACCCTTTTATATCTCAGGAGGCCAGAAGTCCAAAATCAAGCAAGGCATGGTAGGTAGCACAGGCCACGATGCTGCTTCCAGGACTTGGGAGGATGAGGCAGGAAACACTGTGAGTTCATGGCCAGTCTAAACTATCTATTGAGACCCTGTCTCAAAGGAAAAGAAAAGAAAAGAGAAAAGGAAAGGAAGGAAAGGAAGGAAAAGGAAGGGAAGGGAAGAAAAGAGAAAGGAAAGGACAGGAATTAAGGTGTAACTAGGTTTGACTCTGGCCTGACTTCTGATTGTTGCTGGCATCTTGGGCACTTGTTCCTTGATGGCAGCAGCATCATTATAATTTCTGCCTCTGTCACCTGGTGCTGTCTCCTCCCTGTGCCTCTGTGTCCTCCTTTTTTGTAAGGACAGCCATCATATAGGATATGTGACTTAGGACCCACTGTCCTCCGGTGTAACCTCAGTTTTAGCCAATTAAATCTCCAAAGGCCCTATTTTGAGTTTTGGGTGGACATGGAATTTTGAAGGGACACTTTGCACCCTAGTCCAAGAAATCAATGGCCGGCTTATTTTTAAAACAGCTTCTATAGGCTAGTTTTTCAACACCCAAAATTCGGACTGTAGCAAGGTGAATAACAAAATGGTTGGGAGCTCAGGCCGTGGAATTTGAATCCCATCCAGTCCCCTTTCCTAGCTGTCGGCGTCTCATCTGGTAAACAGGTAGACAGTATCTCGGGGTGGTTATTTGAGGTCATATATGAAGGACACTTAGCGTGGCACCAGGCCCAGGGGGACAGTGTTTGGCCTGATGGAAACAGACTTGTGGTACAAGTGGATAGAAGTTGAGGTTACTGTTGTGGAAAACAAGGAAGACTCATTAGTTGGATACACCTGTGAGATGAGTCCTAGTCACACAACCAGTTGCATTGATCTAACTTAACACTTTCCTGCCAAAATTTCTCCACACCGAATTATTCAAGGGGGAGTTGAGTGCTTTATCATTATCATGAACTGGAGTTCCACAGAAATGCCGGATCATACGCCACTCTGCCTCTGTCAGACATTTGGTCCATTGCCCATCAGCTCTACAACTGTTTTATTACTGTCCTTTAAAAAGCAACTATTTAAACACATCATCTGGATTTTGATTGGTTTCCTGAGATAGAGTCTCGCTATGTAGCCCTAGGCTGGCCTGAAATTCATGATCCTTCTGCCTCAGCCTCCCAAGTACTGGAATTACAGAAGTGTGCCACCATGCCCATCTTCTCTGATTTTTAAAGAATAATTTAACCTATATAAATAAATGTCTAACCCTTTGTAAGCTTAAAAGATTCTCACTAAACCTCTATACCTGTCTAGATAGGAAACCAAGTATTTCATGTGAGTTTTCAAAGGTGACAAATTGATGTTCTAAGTTGTTACATGACTTTTTCACTTTGCTCTATCTTGATTGGTAAAGACATAAGATGACTACCTTTTACAGCACTTGTGTATATTAGTCATATTCTAGAAATTCATTATTGATCACCTGATAATAAAATATAAAGATTTTAAATCAATATTTGCTGTCCATGGTAAGTCATTATCTTACTTATCTAAGAAGGCTACTAAAGTACACTGAAGTTACATGGCTAAAATCTACATTTATTGCCTCTGGTTGTCAGGATTTAAACGTTCGGTCTGTTAGCTTCCAGTTTTCCAATACGCTGTATTAAAAAAGGTGAGAGAGGAGCCTTAAAAGTCTAAATAAAGCCAGGTGTAGTGGCCCACGCATGTAATCCCAGCACTTGGAAGGCTAAAGCAAGAGGATGCTGCAAGTTCAAGACCAGCCTGGGCCACAAAGTGAGCTCAAGGCCAGCCTGAACTGCACAGCGAGACTCAGTCTCAAAAAGGCAATTTAAAAAAAGCTAAATAAATTATTTGCCTTTCATAAAGCACTTTTATGTCATAAGCATAAATCCTTGTATTCAAAATTTTTTTAACAAAGTAATGTACAAATATAGACAAGTAGAACCCTTTAACACTAAGTTTTCTAGTTCTAAAACAAGAAAATATTATCAGAATTGCAAGACAGTGATTTTAAGAATTTCCGTATGCTATTGCCTGTTATACACTGCATGCATAACTAGGGAGGTGAGGAATTTTACAGATTGACTTGTAAAATCAAGACGAATTGTGATTAATTTCAAGCCTTAGGAAGCTCAAGATTGTGCACCAACCACCTGAATATAAAGAAGCCAACAACAAAATCCCCTGTAGACTGTAAGATGTTACGTATGTTTTAGTTTTAGTATTTTGGCTCTACTTATATTTCAGGGTGTATTTATACTACCGTTCTGGTTTACTTTATAGTAAGTACAGCAAATTCCCTTTGTAACAGCTGTATATTTACATATAAAGAAGCAAAAAGGAGCTTTTGTTACATATATGCAAAAGACAAGGCTAGGCTGCTTTTGTTTCTTCTGAATTCATTACGAAATGAACTAAAAAACTCTGTCTCCAGCTCTAGTTTCTGTGACTGCAATGCTGGCCTTGTATTTTACCACACATAAATTTACAACAGAGCACAGATTTCATGTGTCTGTGACTTCCTTTTTTCAAAACTTGGACATTTGTAGATGAAAATTATCTCCATTACTTTTTAAACTGCACTTCAGAAAATAAAAAATACAAAGACCACAGATTTATTTCAGAACATGCTAAACCTAAGGCCCCTTAACGATTAAAAACCCATGCAAATGAAGCAGTTTGGAGAGTTAGTGTAAACAGGCACTGCTTGGTAGTTGGTTTGGTAAAGATAAAGCATTTGAGCACATGTTCCGCACAAAGAGTTTGGGAATCTGAAGTTAGCAGAATTCCTTAGGAAAGGACAAAGGAGAGACTTCCTGTCATTTCCATGGGTTTCTGCATGTGGCACCAATATGGGCAATGCAGAGTTTAAACAGATGCAAATGTTGAGGGGAGGAGGCAGCTTGCTTCACATATTTCTCCATGGCCAGATCGAATTGAACTCCCCTTCTTCGGAGCTTCCCCAGTAGACTTCCCACTGAAATTACCGCTTGCCTGAACGGTCTACTTCACCAATATTTGCTTATGGAAATAAAGGGGAGGGGCAGAGGAGAGGAGGAAAGGAGTGGAGGAGGGGCTCGGCCGAGGGAGGCTCTGACCGCTGCCCGGAGCGCGCCAGTAACCTTGTCCGATGTGATCATTAACCTCTCCGGAGCACGCAGCTGGCAGCCCTCGGAGTTTGTCATTAGGATGTGAGGACAGCCACACGGATACTGCACAGAGGATTGACACATTTGGGGGTTTACTTCGAGAGCTATTGTTCCCCCGCGCGCGGCAGAAAAATGAGATTTCGGCAAGTTTTTTGTGTATTTTTAATTTTTATGATGAGTCTCCTCCTTGTCAACGGACAGAGACCAGGTAGGGCTTTGATGCACTGGGGCTGGCTAATTTGTCTTTCTGCCTGTTTGTGTCTGGGAGTGCGAGCGTGTGTTTATGCTGAAAGTCACCCAGGTGTGTTTGCAGTTGGCACACTGGGGGTACGTGTGCGGGATTTCCTAAATCTGTTGTCTATCCTGCTGGAGGGATTATTTGGATATTTTTTAAATGGCTACACTTTAAAATATTGATAAATACTTTTACCACAATTTTTCTAAATGCAAAGAAAATTATACATATGTTGTCTTGACAAGTGACAAGAAATGGAAATGCTGGCCTCTCCTTTACAGAGGTTAATAAACAATGGGTTTGGGGGTAAAACTCAAAACCCAAAGCAGTTTTATCAAAAGAGCATGTTGCTAGCTGGAGAGGACAATGTTTAAAAATCACAAAGTGCAAAAATCATGAAGTGACAAGGTGCAGATGATATCACCAAACCGCCAATAGTTATCATGCCTAGTTATATACTGTATACCACTTAGGACAAAAAAGTGCAGTTTTTATTACCAGTGTGCTTATATATAGTCAAAAATCTCAAAAATATGTATGGTTAAGATACCTAAGATTAATTTACGCGATATATTTTTCAAGGATGATATTAATTATGTAGTATTTAACCAGCGGGAATTTAGTAGACAATTACCCTAGTGTGTTTTTATTTCAAAGCCAAACTGCTAAGATTGCAAAGCCCTGGTAAGTAAAAAAATCAGAAAGTTGAGTTTCCTGACACTCAAAAACTGTAAGCTTTCGGTGAAAAGTGATCGTGCATCCCAGCACGTTAACTGCATTCACGCGATAACGTACGGAAATGGTATGTGCCAGTTAAAACTCTTCAGGCTCTGCCTCTCGGCTCATCAGATGTTTGGTTGCTCTGAGGTCATTTCACGTCCCCTCGTCTGTCCTTTCTCACAAGTAAGAAAAAAGCTGCAAGTCAGCAACTCCGAGGAGGAAGCAATCTGATCCCTTCTTATTGTTTACAGCAACTGCCATTCAAGCCATTTCTACTTTTCTGAAATTCGGAACACCCCGGGGGTAATGTTCTTGTAAAATATCTGTGATTACCTAGAGATCTTGTTATTAGCTGGTAAGAGTATACCTCACAGAGCTGCATCACATTATTTTTTTTAACCAGGATCACATGTGAACGAATAGCAACGAAGCAAAGAAATAGCACGGAAGGGTTCGGCTGCAAACAGACTAACACTGCTGCGATCTCCGGGTTGCCCAGCAGTTCACTTTTTGAAATGTTGCTAATCTTTCTTTCTTTCCTTCAGCCAATCTGGCGCTGAGGAGAAAGCTGCAGAGGCACAGCTGCCTTCAGCGGAGATGCATGCCGCTCCACTCCCGGGTGCCCTTCCCCTGAGGTACTCCTGACAGAAAGCCCTTGTGCAGCCTTTAATCGGCCTATTTGCATTGTGCAGCACGTGACAATGGCTGTGGTGAAGTGTACTAATGAGTGAATGAGATGACACGAGGCCTGGGAACCGTTTTTATCCCCAAGGAAGAAAGTGAGATAGATCAGCAAAATCCCCACAGTTGTCAAATCTGAGGGGCAGCAATAGGGAAGGAAGCTAACGTCATCTCATGGGAGTGAAACTTTTCATCATTAAATCAGGCACCCTGGGAATTACAAAATTATTTAAATGTGGGTTTTGCAAACGGCTGAAAGCTCCAGATCTTATCCAGAGCAAGCACAGTTCCCACTTAGACCACTGTGTCCTCGAAAGCACGTGGATGGTTTACTCCAGCGATGTGCTGGTGATGGACTGGCTCAGTACTTCCACCTTTAATATCTAAAATCAACTTTAGGCTGGGGACTGAGCTCAGTGGCGTAAGCCTGGCAAGTGCAATGTTGTGAGTTCGAATCCCAGTACCAAAAAAATAAAATAAACTTCATAGCACGGTGTCTTCCTACCCTCACTAATAGTATTGGTCTTGATGGTTGCAACTTTCAGAATAAATTATGAATGGAACTTTGCTCCTCCCTTTTGCTCTTTACCCTCCCTATGAGACCAATGATTTCACACCATCACTGTTTCCAGTATGGATTGCAGCAGTTGGCTTCAAACACCGCCAAAGTTTAATTCATTTCACACGAACTTGACATTCCATTGTCATTACTGCAAGCTCCTTAGTCCATTTAAAATATATCTCCCTAAAAGAAATACTAGAAAAGTATCTTCAGCTGGTTAAAAGACATCTGCTGAGTTACTTATTCAGTTGGTCTGCAGACTTGCTTTTAGGGCTGCATTCATTCAATGGCAAGAATGGTTGCTATGCTTGTTGTTTAATTGGAGCTTTTCAAACCCAGGGAAAGCCTTGCAGTAGGAAATTAAATAAAGGAAGAACAGCTCAGTAATAAGCATCTATCAGAGGACTTAGAAAGCCAAGTTGTCTACCTATAATAATTACTTTGTTATCAAAAGATGGAAAACAGATTTGGTGGAGGACTGTAGAAAGATACTATAGGATGTCCCTGAGAAGCCAGTTAGTAGTGATTGAAATATGCTTTAAAAGGATTAGCATGCTAAAATATCCTTTTGTTTGTGTGGTGGATAATGTTTCCAGCGGAACTTTTCAGTCTCATGTGTGAAATAACAGTAAAATCTTTGCTCAGGAAGGGTGATGAGGTTCTAGGCTTTCCCCAGCACTCTTCCCTAACAGCCAAGAGGAGAGCATGCATTTTACAATACAAGAGAATGCCTCTGTAGACAGAAAAAGGTGCCTTGCAAAATACAGATACAAAATACAGATTCAAGTCTTTTTAGTTAGCTGCCAGTTCTCTTGGCCTTCACAAACCATGCCCCACCAGAATCAAGGCTTCGAGGAAACTAGACAGAGTACAGAAGTTTGATTGTCAAAGTTAGCGGAAATTTTGATCTATAAACCAACTTTGTCAAACAAAGAGAAATTTAAATGAAAGTTATGTCAACCACTTAGTAATAAGGATCCTTTATCTCAGTTGGCTGGGAGCGTTAGAGACCTGCTTGGATTACAGCACCCGTTACTGCTTAGATTTCCAGGGGGCAGACTGGTCTTTTACCCACTGCAGTTCCCTGAAGAATGTGTAAAAATTACCTGTTGTAATCCAGTAATTATTATAAGAGCCAATATAAGGTAAACATTAAGATGCGTTCCCAAGGTCATCTTCAACCAGTACCAGTAACAAGTATTACCTTCAAATTTGGTGCTACAATTCCCACTGTTCTAAGTATTTTCCAACTTTCTATATGTTTGGCAACAATGGTTCTTTGACAGTTGGGGTAAGGGACTAGGTCCTGGGCTCTAAGGCAAATTACTCTGTCATTTCTCCCCCTGTTTTCTGCATGCCTTAGATAAAATCGCATGTGGTTATTTGAATCACTTAGGGTCAAGTAAGACTGTAAAAGGATAGGTAAGGTAAACAATTGACTTTGGAAGTTTTCCAACTTAACCCTTTAGAGTGGCTTAGCACTTTGCTTATTTCATTGAATTTCCTATTATCTCTTTCCTGTTTTCTCTTTTGCCTCCCAGTGGTCCTCAACATGATTTCCTTGGTTCTACAATCCAGTCCATTAGGTAGCAAAAGTATGCTGTGTGCAGTGAAGTGACTCTCCTTGACTTTTTTAACTGAAATAGGTTGGTGTCACCTCCAGCCCTAAGTGACCTGGAGTGGAAGAGGGCAAGCAAAGAGGTAGCAGGAAATACAAAGCTAGAGGTTACTGTGAGAGCAACAGAGGGGGTAAGATTAGACAGGTAGGGGCTTAAGACTACAGTGACATCCCTCTTCAACAGTCACACCTCCCTACAGCAGTGCTTTTAGGTATGAGTCTGCACGGAGAGCTACTCACCGTATGAACACATACTGTATTTAGTTTTCTAACTGTAACATGTGCTCATGGTGCAAAAATTATTTCGAAGTATCGAAGAGGCAAAAGGAAAAGCAAAAGCCCTCGTCTTAACCCTACTGCATATTTCCACTTCTCAGGAATGGCTAACAAACATATCTGGGGTAAAAGTACCTTTTAAAGCATAATTTTTAATTACTGACCTCTCACTCTTGCTAACCGTTCCAAGTGCGCTTCCAGTTCCTGCCTCGTTCTTACTCTTGTAGCAAACCTCTGCCTGCCTCCCTGCCCTTTCTGCGCTGTCCTTGTCTCCACCTCTTGGGCCACCTGAACCCCAGCGTCACCTCTGCCCCCGGGGGCTGCTTAGCCAGCATTGGCGCAGCTCTGGGGAAGAATTCTCCTGCCACCTCTTGGAGCCTCTGGTCCTCATCCACGTGGATCTCAGACCTTTAAGGGCCTGGAGTTCCCTTACCCCTCTTCCCACTCACTGCAAGGGGTAACTGCTCTTTCTTTCTAGAGATCACGGAATTGTCAAGCCGCTCTGCCCGCTGCCCATTGACATCCTATTCCTCCTCTCACCCCAGGGCATTTCTTTCCCTCCTCTTCCCCACACTCTGCTCCCCTTTTCCTCCTGACGAACCCCGTTGACCCCCTCTGAATCCAGTGAACCGCAGCACTGTCCTGACTTCAGTGGCCTCACCTGGCGGAGGTGTGCTCCCTTCTGTGTCTCCCTAGGATAAATCACTCTTCCTGAGAGGGCCCGTGGTGGGGGGCACTGCCCACTTGCGACTCCTCAGGCCCTGCCCACCCCGCACACGGACTCTACTCTAGCTTGAGCCTTACTCTTGTGTTGCAGTTCTCCGTGCCAGTGTTGTATGTGTCATCAGAAAAGCAGATGGTTCCTCCTGAAAAATGGCAACACTGTTCCTGCCTGAGACATCCCAGTCCCCCTTTCCCTGGTCTCTTTTCCATGTGGCACCTAGTGCCACAGGGTTAACAATGCATTTAGCACCTGCCTCTCTTCTTGACATTGCAAGTTTCATGAGAACAGAGACTTTGGTCACAGTTGTGTCCCCAGTGACTATGGGAAACACCCAAGGAATACTGAATAAATGAATGCTTAAAAGTAAACTTGCTAATTCTGCCAGTTTGGATGTTTCTCTGACGTTCCCAGAACTTAGAGAACACCCATAAAGCTACTGTGTACCAGGCACTGTACTAGGAAATACATTACTGTCACATTTGATGTGAATGTCTGAGCTCGGTGCTCTGTTATTCACTTCTAATTTTGTTCTCAGCCTTGTGGTTTCTATCCTGAAATAGTTCTTGAATCTATTCCTCTTTTCCATCTCTACCTCCTCCCATCTCAGTGCCTGTTGTCTCGCTCTAGTCTGACTTTGGTTTCCAGTTTGGGTTCTAAAAAAAATAGCATTTTTAAAAATTTCATGTCTGATCTTTCTGAACCATGCATTCAGTCACATCTTGATAAAAATCCTCTTCTCTCTCCATAGCCTTCGGGACAATAAGAATCAACAATCATGGAATCTGACAAACAGCTTACAGAATGTACTCCTCCACATACCCTATCTCCTCCAGCACCTCTTTCCCCTTCCCTCTCCAGAGAGAGAAGATCTGAGACTGTGTGCACCCCCTGGACTCAGCCTCTGACCACGTAGCCAGCCCTGGTGGCCCTGACAAGCCAGCCACCGTCAGCCTCCACCGTCCCAGCTCTGCAGGGAGCTTGAGCTAGCCTAACCTTGCTCTGCTCATAGGGGTGTGGGATAAATACTACCCAGGGCCTGGACGAGCAGCATGGCCCAGAAGTCAGCCCACTCTTCACCCCCTGCGGTTTCACGCTACCCGTCTGCCTGCCCTGTCCCGCTTTTAGCTCTTCTCCTCTCTCATTCGCTGATGCTCCAGGAAACGCTTCTTGATGCTGACACCCTACCAGTCATATCAGATGCACCCTTTCTGCCCTCTGAGCAGTACTTGTGGGTTTCCATCCAAGTTCCTGACTGTGGCCTTATATACACAGCTTAACTGGGCTCTGCCTTCCTGTCTGTGCGAGCTGTAAATTCCCTGAAGGCAGAGGGTACATTTTATTCTTTTTTTTTAATATTCACTTTATTTTACCCTTACATATGTAATGCAATACGCAATAAAAATAAAGCGGGTTTTTTGGTACTGGAAATTGAACTCAGAACCTCACACTTGCCAGGCAGGTACTGCACCACTGAGCTAATTTTTTTTTCCCTCAAGACAGGGTCTCACTATGTAATACAGGCTGGCCTTGAACTCACTTATTTAGCCTAGACTGGCCTCAAAGTCCCAGCAAGCCTCCTGCCTCAGCCTCCCGAGTGCTGGAATTACAGGCAGGTGCCACTGTGCCCAGGTTTGTTTTATTTTTTTAAATAGGATCTCACTAAGATATCCTATTGGCCTTCAACTTGTGACCTTTGTGACCTTCCTGCCTCAGCCTCCCAGTAGTAGCACCCAATTACTTCTTCCTTTTTAAAGTCATCTATCGTATTCTGCTTTATTTCTTTTGAAATCATCTCTGTGTCCCTTGTCTCCCCCTACAGAACCTGCAGCAGCTGGTGGCCCTGGACCTGCAGGAGTGAGGGACAGCTCACCTCACCCATATGGCCCTCACTGCGTGGCTGCCCCAACCTTTCCATCCAAAGAGGACCCTGGGATGGGTTTGCGCTCTCAGAACTGTCTCCTGCCCGGCTTTCTTTTTTTTTTTAAGAAGGAAAATAAGATAAATTGAAAAATGAAGTCTGAAACACTGTTATTTGCCTACCTAACAAAAATCTCTCCTCTTTTCCTGCACATTAAAAAAATTTCTATTCTTCTACAAATTAAAAAATATTTTATAATGTTTTCAAGCTCTGTAATGCTAACAAGTGTAAGAACTTGAAGGTTGGGGCTTTTTTGGGGGGGCGTTGGGGTTATTTCTATTATTTTTCCAAAAGTATTTTTTAAAGTGTTTCCTCTAAAATCAAATACATGGACTGGATTTACAAAATAGGGAGAAAATAATCATTTCATTAACTATATCGAAAGTCAAAGAAAAAAGTTATTGCTGCCATTCTGTATATGGAAATCTGTAGTGTTTATAAAAGTATGATATTTTATATTCTATAAAGGTGTAAAGGAAAAGTACGAAGTACTAGTTGTAGTTCATTTTATTTTAAAACAAAGATGTTCCTCTCCGAATCTTTTCATCCTGGGATTGCAAGAAGCCTGTATTTGATTTCCTTTGAAGTTCTGTTTTATGCCCTTGATTACTTTGCATAGCGTTCCTTAAAAATCCTGCGTAAAGTATCGTCTACACTGCAGTCACACCGTGCAGTTCTAACAGGGCCGCGTCTGTGGCCGATGAGCTCTCATCACGGATGTGCCCGAGTCAGTGCTCTTCCACCTTGGGTGGTGAAACACAAAAGTAACTCAGAAAGACTTTAGGGATCGCCCTTCCTGGACATGAGTCTCTCCCATCCAGGTCTGAACGGTATCAATAACTAACTCTTCTCAAGTCGTTAAATACGTTCTTCAATTGTATTTATTGAAAGACTGAACTCAGTGCTAGAAAATTGTAAGTTAATTTCAGGGAAGACATTTACAGATTCGTATTTTTTTTAAAACAAATTTCTTTTGATGATCATTATAGAGGAGAGAAGTCATTAAACCAATAGCCTTTATTTTGCTAAAACAGAAGTTTGGGATTGATAAAGAATTTAAGTAGGAAATCTGACAATGTCATGGAATTTGTCCCCCTATCAAAGTTCATTGAGAATGTCTCCAAAGCGGGCCAGGTGTGGTAGTGCACACCTGTAGTCACAGCTCTCAGGAGGCTGAGGCAGGAGGATCACTGTGGGTTTGAGGCCAGCCTGGGCTACAAAGGCCAGCCTGGGCTACATAGCAAGATCCTGGCTCCAAAAAAAAAAAAAAAAAAAAAGTGTCTTCAGGGATGGAAAGTGCTCATATAGGGCACTGTGATTACACTGACACACAAACAAAATCTCTTACCTCATTATTTCTATCTTACTGGGAAAAACCTAAATAATTTTTTCACAGTACTAGGGACTGAACTCAAGGCCTTCACACTGAGCTACATCCTCACTCTTTTTTTTGTTTGTTTGTTTGGTTTTTTTGTTTTGTTTTGTTTTGAGACAAGATCTTGCTAAAGTTGCTAAATTGCCTAGGCTGAGCTCAGATTTGTGATCCTCCTGCCTCAGCCTCAAGGCATGCTGGGATTGTAGGCACATTCCACCATGCCTGGCCCTAAATAATTTCCTGTATAGATTATAATTTCACATGTGCATCTGAATAGAAACACAAGCTATTGCTAACTGTATTTAAAACATGTACTCATTTGTATATTTTATATTAAAAATAATGCCTTATATAGTTCGCATAATACAATAGGAGCCTACAGTTTTTAAAGTAGGATCTCACAGATTTTTATTTTTTGAGATCCAACTCAGGGCTTATGCATATGTTAGGCAAGTGCTCCACACTGAGTTAAATTCCCAGCCAGCTTCTCATATTCACAGAAAAAGTTAAACAACAGTCTTACTATTGTATAATTAAATGGTTACAGATTTCTGCTTATACGACTTCAATAATTGTTCAATAAAACACTGGGTGATTTGAGTGTCTAGTTGTCCTTTCTTTAAGAAGTGGTCAGAGTGTTGAGTATAAATGGTAGAAATCAGCAGGGTGTGATGGCACACACCTGTAATCCCAGCACTTGGGAGGCTGAGGCAGGAGGATCATTGCAAATTCCAGACCAGCCTGGGCTACAAAGTGAGCTCAAGGCCAGCCTGAACTGCACAGGAAGTCTCTGTCTCAAAAAAAAAAAAAAAAAAATCCCGTTTCTTGTCTCTATTTCTATTACGTGCTCAGTTCAAGATTATGACAGCAATGGCAAAGAGAGAGAGGGGAGGGGAAGGGGGAGTGACAATGATTAAACTGATATTGTCTTAGTTACTTTCTCCTCACTGAGACACAATACACAGCGCTCACAATTCTAAGGAGGAAATTTGTTTTGGCTCACAGTTTGTAGAGATTTCAGTCAGTCAGCTGGCTCCAGGGCAGGTGGCAGGGCAGAGAGACACGGCAGAGGAGAAACAGCCCATGGCATGGTAGCTGGAAGCAGAGAGACCAAGGGAGGAGGAGGGAGACAGACCCTTCCAGGCCACGCCCCTGCCCCAGTGACCACGCCTCCTACCAGACTTCACCTCCCACATCGCATTTAGCTCCAAACTCCTCCACCGACTAATGCACTGCTCAGCATCACACCTCCACGATCCAAGCACTTCCAGAGCCCCACTTAGGAGTGCATGAGGTTTTGCACACAAACCACAACAGGCAGTTCTGTGTACTAATTACCCAAGATGAATGTAACTATTCTGTACCACAGACAGACACCAATGAAAAAATCTCAGAAGCGGCAGAGCAGGATGGTCTCTGACAACAGAGCTGTATCTTGTCGGCTGGAGCGGTAGAACAGGAAATAGAGCAGGTGTCTGCGTACTGTCACCAGATTTGTATGACTTGGTATTCATTTGATTGCCCCTTGATACCATGAAAATGGCTTTATAATATTCTTCAAAAGGTTTCGTTTTTGGTTTTTGTTATGTAGCCCAGGCTGGTCTCAAACTCAAAATTCAGCTGGGCGTGGTGGCACATGCCTGTAATTGCAGCATTACAGGAGAAGGAGGATCCTTCGCCTCCCAGGCAGAGGAGAAGGATCGAGCGAGCACTGTGAATTCAAGGCCGGACTACGTAAGGAGACCTTGACTCAAAACAAAACAAAACGAACACAATGTAATGGAACAAAAAATTTTCATTACTACAACTGAAAAATGGAGAATTTATTTTCATAGCAGAGGGGGTTTGATCACATTTTTATTGTGGGTAGAGACTCCCATGGTAAACATGGGGCCACTCCACAAGTCATCCTTCTCCATTTGAGGAACTGTGGCAGAGATTTTAATTTTACCCCAGGAACTCAAGGTCCAAAAGGGAAAAAAGCCCTGGGCCATGTCATCACTTCCACTGGACCAGAATCTCACAGACGCTGAACACCACTCGTGGAGGGCGGGATTTTTGTTTTTGCACCAATGCATAAGTTTTTCATACTCAAAAATGTTTCTTTACGGCCAGAGATTTAGCTCAGTGGCTTAAGCGCCCGCCTGGCAAGCGTGAGGTTGTGAGTTCGATC